>SNQJ01S0042873.1:50678-63959 GCA_010110895.2 Picea sitchensis | reverse complement strand
AACTAGGGGGTTGGAGCCTCCTTCCAGTTGCAGCTGGAAAAAAAAGGAAGTTGGTGCTTCCAATGAATGTAATTCTTCAAGACATATAAGAAAAAACATTCTGTGGTTTTCTTCTACTTTGGGTTTCCACGTAAAACACTGGTGTACTGTGTATGTGTATGATTGTTCATTTGTTCATTGCTCATTATTGGATGATAATTCTATATTGATATAACACTTGGATTATTTGTTTTAAAAAAGATTTTAATTTATCTATTAGTGATTTACCCCCCCTCTTAGTAATCCAACAACATGGACCCTCAGCCAAGTGAAAAAGGGTAGTGGCAAGGAAACGTTTGCATGGGGGAAGGCACACCAATGAGAATTTGATGATCTAAAGCATCGCTTGTGCTAAGATCTAATACTCTCACTCAATCTGCAACAACTTTTCGAGATTGAGATGGATGCATCCAACTATGTTGTAGGTGCAGTTCTCACTCAACATGGTCATCCAGTAGCATACCATAGTGAGACACTCTCAAATACTATCCTGAAATACCCCACCTATGACAAGGAAATGTATTCCATTATGAAATCCTGTCGTTAATGGAAACATTACATTCTAGGAAAGGAGAAAATCATCCACACTGATCACAAGCCTCTACAGTTCATACAGACACAAGGGAAGTTGCATAATTACCGCCATCAAAAGTTGTCCACATACCTAAAACTATTCCATCTCAAAATCAAGTATAAGATAGGGAACACAAATCGTGTTGCTGACTACCTCAGTTGACCTCTCTTGGCTGCACCCACCCCCGTGCTCCATTCCTATGGGAATGAGACATCTGAGTGGCCCAAAATTTATCAACAAGATCTTGACTTCGCCACCACCTATCATCTCTTGGGTACAGGCGTGAATGTCACTGATTTTCACTTTCAGGATGGACTTTTATGCCACCAGGGCCATATCTGTGTTTCTGCAAGTGAGCGTGAAAATTGGATTTGGGAGGCTCACTACAGTCAGATGGTAGGACATTTTGGTGTGGATAAAACTATGGCCATTCTACATAAACATTTTTATTGGCCAAAAATTTGACAAGACATCAACAAGTATATCATATCTTGCACTGGTTGTGCCATTGTCAAGCCAACAATAAAGAAGAAAGGATTATACACCCCTCTTCCTACTCCCAAGAGGCCTTGGGAATCCATATTGATGGATTAAATATGTGGTCTTCCATCCACCAAACAAGGAAATGATTGTGTATTTTTGGTGGTTGATCAGTTTTCAAAAATGGCTATTCTCACAGCCTCCAAGAAGAGCATCACAATGACAGATATTATACACCCCTCTTCCTACTCCCGAGAGGCCTTGGGAATCCATATTGATGGATTAAATGTGTGGTCTTCCATCCACCAAACAAGGAAATGATTGTGTATTTTTGGTGGTTCATCGGTTTTCAAAAATGGCTATTCTCACAGCCTCCAAGAAGAGCATCACAACGACAGATATTGCCAAGCTCTTCTTCAAACAAGTGTGGCTCCATTTTGGGATACCACATACCATCATCTTCGATCGGGACAACATGTCCTTTAGCACATTTTGGTCGAGTCTTTGGTCACTTTTGGACACCAAGCTCACTAAATCCACTGCCTTCCACCCTCAAACCAATGGCCAAAAAGATGTCTCCAATCGGATGATTGTGCACATACTGCACATGTATAACTCTAATCATCTGTGTACATGGGATGAGAGTCTTCCATATGTTCAACAAATATACAACAAGGCTATCCATAGCTCCACCGACCATAGCCCCTTTCAGGTGGGCTTGGGATTCCAACCCTTGGGTCCCATTGATGTTGCACTACCTCTTGCAACCACACAAACAAATTCTTCCCATGTTCAGTTTGAGGCCGAAAAATCCACCACATTCATTGAGTGGATTCAACACATCTTCCAATAGGTCCATGAGATTTTTCAGAAATCCAATGCTAAGTACAAGCAACACCATGATCAACACCAGGTATTGCACAAGTTTCAGCTGCGAGACAAGGTCTGGTTACATTTGTATAAGGAATGCCTTACAGGTCCTCATCGGAAGCTCCATCCACTTCTCTATGGGACTTACACTATCACCAAGATTTTGGGTGGCAATGCTTTTGAGATCAACACTCCCCCCTTCCTTGGCTTTCACCTAGTGTTTAATGTGGATCTCCTCCAACCATATTTTCCACCATTATTGGACACCTCAGAGATCGTAGAACAATTGGCACCAACAGATCTCAACCCTGACTACATGGAACAAGAATCCACTGATAATATAGTGGACACACAGGTCAAGGACACTTGCCAATAGAGGAGCCAACGTTATCGGGTTGTCAAGGAAGGGAAGTTCCAACACTAAGGCAAGTGGCTCACTCGGAGACAAATTCAAAAGAACGTCCCTCACTTGATGGGGGCACTCAATGCAATGGAGACAATTGCTTCCTAAGGGGGCATGAATGATCCAGGTGGATATTGGTGGCCACCCACCTATTCCAACTGGCTCCTCTTGACATTTTTTAGTTCAACATGTTCTTCTATAATTTTTTGTAATTATGGGTTCCACACTTCTGGGACTATCTGAAGCTCTGGACATATTCCAAGTGGATATTGGTGGCCACCCACCTAATTCAACTGGCTTATTTTTGAAGTTTTCATGTTAGTACATCTTTTGTACTTCCAGGGCCATTTTAGGGCCCTAAGCAGTGTTTTTTTTTTCTTGCCACAGTCAAACTGTAGATGGAGACAAATTTTGATAGCATAATGTGTATTTCTCAAAAATACCTTTCCAATGGGCTATCACGTGCCTAAAACGGAGGTTGTATGCAAAAGTTACGACCCCGAGAAGTTGAGGTACCAACTTACCCATCAGAGTCCACATAACTTTTGGCGTTTCATCTCTTGGGATTAGGTTTTTGGATGTATAGGGTTTTGGAATTCTTTAGTAATGTTAAAAATTCCTCTAGAGCCTCATTGTAATCATTATGCTCATATGGATGCATATAGTAGCCACATCTCTTCTCAGAGATAACTACCACCATTCGAGCAAGTTGTTTTCAATTCTGTAGTTTTACAGTTTCAACCTATTTTATTTATTCAGTAGAAGTTATTGTTCACTGTATAGCTGTTGTTGTTCTCTGTATCCATGTGTTATTGTATTCAGTATGTTATTCATTTCGTTTCGCTCATAAATTTGGATCATAAGCCCATATTGTAATGTAATTTAGTATTTTGATATGACGGAGAATAGTCATGCTATCTAAAGAGAATTTGAAGATGAAGTAATATGCCATCCATATATGTAATTTGAATTCTTTTATTTTTTCTTGTGTTATCTCATTATTCTTCAAGTTATTCATCAGTATTAATGAAGTTTATGGACAAATAAGCATATTCATATGTGTTTTTGTGAATAGTCAAGCAATCTTCATTTATCGAATCTGGTCGGATGTTTATGTGTATTTAAGAGTTATTTTTACATCTAAGGATTTTCGGATCAAGTTGGTATTACATTTTTTTGATATTTCAAATCAAGTTGGTATCAGAAATTGTTTCGTATTTTCAGATCACTTTGATATGTCTCAGTATTTGATGCTACAACATAGTTTTTTCTCTAGAGACTGCAGGAGTTTTTTCTTCTTCATCTCCAATCTTAGAAGAAATGTAACTATTGCACCTATCACTAATAGTGCTTCCTAGCATCTTATACAAGGCTCCAATTCAAGCTCCCTTTAGAAACACCATTTCCCCTTGAACCATTATGTAGGTTTCTTTCTTAGATACTGTTTTTATCCCTCCATCATCCATTTTTCTTATATAAATCAAATTTATGGCGAACCCTTGGATGTGCAGAACACTAGGGAGTGTTCTAATCCTTCCATGCATGAGCTTAACTTGATTTTTCATTGTCCTATGATTTTGTTTGTCGAGTCATCACCTCCATCATACCTTTCATATTCACAAAACCACTCCCTGTGAGGAATCATATGTAAGGATGCACTTGAGTCGACCAACCATGCCTCATGATTTTCATGTGTGATTAAAGAAGCCAGGTACACATCTCCTACTTCATTTGCAAAAGTTTTTTCTTTTGTAGAAGGGGCATCATCAAATCCCTTCCCTCTCTCAATATGTTTTGATCTACATCATTTCTTGCAGTTCCCTTCTTTTCCACATCTCTAGTATACTTTTACAATTTTTCTAGGAGATTTAGATCTTCCCCTAGATATAGATCTCCCACTTGAGGATTTAGATCTATTTCTTTCATAGGATCTCCCTCTTGCAAATAAGGCATCTTTTCTCTAAATTTCCATGTTTTTCGACCTTATCTCCTCTGACAACAAGGATGCGACCACAT
This sequence comes from Picea sitchensis, assembly GCA_010110895.2. Lineage (NCBI taxonomy): Eukaryota > Viridiplantae > Streptophyta > Pinopsida > Pinales > Pinaceae > Picea > Picea sitchensis. The sequence goes on along the minus strand of SNQJ01S0042873.1, from coordinate 59,577 downwards.
CATCAAAACTTAAAGTAGTTGAATTACTACTTATGACCACAACATCCCACGAGTCTGGTAATGAGCATAATAAATTAATACACTTATCTTCATCAAATATTAATATCAATAGATAATAATTGAGTTACCGTAGTATTGAAGACATTTAGATGCTCTGTCATCAAGTCTCCATCTTTCATCCTGAGGTTGTACAACTTCTTCCATAGGAACAATTTGTTAACCATGGACTTAGACTAATCCAAAGCCCCTAACTTATCCCACAGTGCCTTGGTTGTAGCTTCCATTGATATATTCAGTAATACCGAATCTAAAAGACACAATCGAATTGTTCTCTTTGCCTTCCGATCCAACTTTTCCCAATTTTTTGTTGACATTCATGTCGGTGCAATACCTAGATCCACAATGATCCATTACTCTTTGTCCACTAATAAATATTCCATATTGAGTTTCCACAGCTCAAAACTTTCCCCAGTAAATTTCTCGATCTCTATTTTTGAACTACTCGCCATTTCTTTTCACTAGAAGAATTGATACCGCATAGCTCCCAATATAACAAGGTTTATCAAAGACCCGAGACAAACCCCTGACCACAAAGATGTCTCCCTGAAGCCAATAACTGCTCTGATACCAAATGTAGATTTCAACCTTATACAATTAATTACTACCAATAAATTCTTAATAAAAATAGAAAAGATACAATGACACACACACATATTACACAAACATTTTACCCTGAAAACCCAAACTAAAAATTTAAACCAACAACATGTTTAGAGTTGCACCTCTAATATTGTGTTCATAATCGTCTTCATTGTTTGCAATACAATATATATAGGATCCCACGACATCTAAAACCCTTGATCCATTGACCTAGATTAGTCAACTCTAATTCCTTAACTAGAATTAGAAAATTGTTAGTGAAAACAATGTGTTGAAAAACCTCTAAAAACGGACGCAAAAAACTGTCATTTTTTTATTTTTTCGGGGGCTCCCGCTTCCCATGTGACCCCCCCGAACAAGGGGGATAGCGCCCCCCTCCCTGCTTGGCACACTCGATGCAACACAATGAATGGGGCTGGTCGTGCAAAGAATATAACTCATACCCAACATATTTCATGTTTCAATTTCTTTCTGATTTGTTCAATTCATTCTTAATGTAAGTTATTTAATGATTATAATTTTGTTAGATATGGTTTCTTATATATATATGTATTAATATTAATTTTTTTAACTAATTCATATTTAGTACATATGTTTATCATATTATTTTTTTTTAATAGCTTACATATACTTTGAGCAAAATTATGATTTTTTCATAATTTAATTATTAAAATTAAATAAATAAATAAAAATTTGATTTTAATTTTTTTAATTGAATACCAAAGAAATTACACATCTCCCTCACATTAAACTATAAAAAACTTATTTCAATATAATAAATTATTCAAACAAATAAATATATAATATAAATTTTTAATATCACTTTGTTTTAATTACAAAAAGAATTACACATTCCGTCATAATCTCTTTTAACTACAAAAGGAATTACACATTCCCTCGTATTAAAATATAAAAAAGAAATTTTAATATATTAAATTACTCTATCTAACAAACAAACTTTTAATCTCACTCCCTTTTTGTTAGATCTTTTAAAATTACAACATTAAAAAAATTAAAAAAAATCCTTTTAAAATAACATATATTTTTTATTTTTTTATTTTATTTATAACATTTTCTTTTTACTTTACACATGAATTACAATCTCATAAGATAATGGATGGGTGAAAGACAAAATGAGATACTCCACACATAGAATGAGATACTCTAATTTAACACTTGCTTTATACATGACTTGAATCTTATAATATAATCGATGTGTCAAAGAATTTTTAACACTTGCTTTATACGTGTCTTCCTCATAGTGGAGATGAAAAGAAATATTCCACGGTGTCACGTCATAGTCACACAAGGCATCCTCCCCACTTGAACGTTATTCGCCATCCATTTCAATAACTGAATTAAATACGTCATCCATGACATAATCAAGATGACATGGACATATGATATCATATTTAAAATGATAAAATAAAAATTAATTACAACTTTTCAAAAATACACTAAAGTAATGCCTTTTTTTTTTAATAGATATTCATATCATGAAAGAGGCTTTACTATTTTTAACATAATCCCACATGAACAAAAATATTTTATTTTTACTTTTACATACAAATTCTGATATTAAAATTGTATTTGTGTTGTTGTCTGTGGTTTCATAATTAAAAATAAAAATAAAAATATTTAATAAAAAATCTTACTTTTGATGTAGATTATTTACGGAATCTAAATGGAAACTTTGCAAAGTTCTCATTTATTTTTCAAGAATGTTCCGTTTGGTCTATTGTATTGCACCTCCCTCTCACTATTTACACATCCAAGTATATATGTCCAAGCAGATACATCGGCATGGGAAAAGATCATGGTGTTGATAGTGGTGTGATAGCTAATTTGTATTAATTATAACAACTACAAGCCTTTCTTGCACAAGTGTCTTATTATTTGCATAGCACCACCCCTCTAGTTATCATCTTCTGTGACCAATATACTCACCTTGTTATCATATGGTTTTAATTTAATACATTTAGGGATCACATGTCTTTCATTGGAGAGGGATAGAAGATGATGTTCAGTGCAAGAGAAAAAAGAAGCAATGTTCTAGAAGAACGAATAATTCAAAAATAGTTGGTGAAAGTATAATGATATGTTAATAATTAAAAAATAGTTGGTGAAAGTATAATGATATGTTATTACATACTCGATGATTATTATATAAAATATTGAATATGTGTATTTATTTTATGAAGAGTTGTATTTATAATTTTAATAGTTACAAATGATTTTATGTTTTCTATTGCAAAAATGTTTAATGGAAAAAATAGAAAGATTTTAAAGAGCTTAACATCATAAGGGAGAATGCTTGTAAAGGAGGATCAAATTATTAATAGTAGATTAAGATTGAAAATTTTACTCAAAATCATTCTATGCATGTTCGTTGTATGATTGATTTTGCATTTTTCAATGAATTTTAGAGTGTACATTATTGGTTAATTGAATCCAAAGTACTAAAATTTTCATGGTAATTATTTTTTCTATGATGTGCATATTAATGTTTGAGAATAGGGCACATAGTGTTGGAAATTTGGTTGTCATTGATGTCAACCTTGACAAAGAGGTGAAGTTTGATTGGTTTGAAGAGAAGCATTGTTAATGTGCCATGATGATGTCAACAAATGTTTAAAGGAGTGATGAAATAACATATCAAGTAAACAAGAATCGATGAACTTTGCATGAATATGTCAAATGTTGAGCAAATGTATAACAACATTGTGAAGAGTTGAAGTGACATGAAGTGTTATGTAGCTACCTCTGAAATATAAATACTTATAAATCTCACACAGGAAGTCATCCTCCGTCCTTACAATGCTAGAAAGTAATGTTATGAAGAGATACCATGTAGGTCCTACTCAAGCCTACTCAAAAAGAGTATATGGTGTTGATGCAAAAATAATCATGTGTGTGTGTGTGTGTTTACAAGTATAATAAAGAGAAGGGGTGCACGCGAAAAAATAAAAAGTTAATTTTACTAGTATATTTAAAACTGGATGTGCTTATAAGTTTAATAAAGAAAAGGGGTGCACGTGAAAACGCAAAAAGTGAATTTTACTAGTATATATAAAAATCCATGTAAAGAAGTCAAAAAAATATTTTACAAGCGGTGGTTTCAAGTCCATGGTTTTTGGAAGTAAAAGTGCATGTGAAAAATTCAAAAGAAATATTTTAGTTTTGGGAGTAAAAGTGCATGATTAAAAATCAAAGAAATATTTTACAATTGGTTTTACCCTTGGTGGTTTCAAGCCCATGGTTTTGGAGGTCCATGTAGTATTTTCCCATGGTATTTGCAAAGGTGAAATAAAAAGGAGAGGAGCACATTCGTTTTTAATTAAATGACAAATTATTGTTATTTTATTAAAATAAAATGAAGAGGTGCAATGGTCCATTGTTGAAAATACATAATGGTTCAATAAATCATAATTAAAAAGATTTCATGTAGATATTATGAATAAATAAAAAGGAGAGGAGGAAATTTGTTCTTGATTAAATGACAAATTATTGTTATTTTATTAAAATAAAATGAAGAGGTATAGTGAAAGGAGGACGACTCAATGAGCTAATTCAAAAGATCAGAAACAAAAGTAGAGTCTAGGGAAAAATTGTAAACATTCACATGAAGTGAGGGTGGAAGGGATGAGCAAGGGAGGATTGCAGTCCTCTAGAGGTTGGAGCCCGAAGAACATGGAGTTGTAGCTTCCTCAAGTTGGTGCTTGAAAACAGAGGATTGAAGTCCTATACAGGTTGAAGCATGATCTACAGGGAGTTGTAGCTTCCTCAAGTTGGTGCTTGAACACAGGGGATTGGTGTCTCCTTGAGTTGGTGCTCAAAAACAGGGGATTGGTGTCTCCTTGAGTTGGTTCTCAAAATCAAGGTATTGGTGTCTCCTAGAGTTGATGCTCTAAAATAGGGGATTGGTGTCTCCTTGAGTAGGTGCTCGAAATGAAAAAGATTCAATGTCTTCTACAAAATTGTAACTTGTAACTAAAGTATAAATTTATATTCATTATATTTAAATTCCGAGTAATGTTCTTTCTTGTTGATCAATTGTTATGGTTAATAAATTTAAGAATTGGTTAAAATTGTGAAAAAAAGAACCAATACTGATTCACCCCCCCTCTCAGTATTGAACATCATTTCAACACATAGATGGCTATTAACTGAGGAAAATATCTATCTCAAGGGAAGAAATGCCACACAAATCAACAAATGAAGATATGAAGTTGATTCGAGAATGGAAATGGCTTAATTTTCCATCGAGAAATTTTTGATACTATCACTGGGGAAAGGGGTCAAATTATACCACAAACATTAAGGTGAAAAATTGTTGAAAGTAAGAAACATGTAATGCGACATTTCGGTGAAAGGCTCCCAAACATACAAATTTAGTGAAAATGGGTTTTGAAGAGAATCACCGAGACTATGAGGAGGAGTAGATGCCACATCAGGTGAAATATGCTCAAATTACTTTTATTTTCTATCACTCTTGTTTCTAATACTTTAAATTTTCTAGTTAATTAAGTATGCTTATTGAATTTCATTAGTTCTCTTAATTTTTAGCGTTTCTAAGCAAAATCACAGAACTAATTAGTTATCTCCGTTTAGCAAAAATAAAAAATAAGAATAGTCTAGAAGATGTTGATAAAAATGTCTAGAACAACATGCTTAATATTTTCAAAGAGGATCAGAAGATCTTCCATGAGAAGGAAACACAACAAGTGTACCCTCAAACACCACAACAAAAGACTACAAAGGTAATAAATAATATATAATTAGTTAAATCATCAATTAAAAATTGTTTATAACTCATTTACTATTAATTGTTTAACTTTTATATAACCAATATACAATAATATTGCAATATTGCACTTCTTAGTTGTCTAGTTGCTTAAGATTTTAGTTAGTTATTTTTTTTTTGATATCCTTTTGACATTTATCTAGAATTTCCCTTCACAATGACACATTGTACTTTTTTTTTTTATGTATTCTTTTAGTACCATTGACTTACTTTTGTGGTCATTTGTTAAACATTAATAATCTTATGTTATGTTATATTATCTTATTTACAAGTACAAATTGAAACCATAAAAAATGTACACATTCTACTAATCAAGTAGGGATGTCCTTTGATCAGATGAAACTTCATAAGTTTATTAATATAATATCATTTATTATAAGAATTCATGAACAATATTTGCTAGTTAAGTGATGTTAATATGGTAGTTTAACATATGTCATTATTAATTATGGTTTTATCTTATTACATGTAGTTAAATGATTTTAGTCGCAAGCCTACTAAGGAAAAATCAATTACAGTCTCAAGAACGTGTATGAAAAACTGGAAACTATTTACCAACATATGCCTCTAATAAGTGTTATTTTTCAAACTTGTATATAGTTGAAATTATTCTTTAATTAATTGAATTATTATTATATTCTTGCATAGTAATGGTGATGAGAATGGTTTCTAGGAATTAGTGGATATTGAAAACATTTTGACGTGTATTCCCTTTATTACTTTTATAAATGTTAGAATTATTTATTTTATTGAATTCATATTCCTTTAATATGTTATTATAGAGTGAGGATGAGGAGGGTTAAGAAGATGATGATGTAATTGACAATAGTTCAACCGACTTCTGATTTATTAAAATTATTTTGTTATATCTGTAGATAATTTTTTATGCAATGTTGCATATAAGGTTGATATTTCTTAGGGTAGAAATCTACCACATGTTAACTACAAAAAGAAAAAAATACATGGTTATTTTCCAATTTAAATTGAAATTTAGTAATTGTAATTATGTTTTTCTAGAGAAAAAAATAATGATTTAGGTTCATAGTTGAATGGATAATTACATTGTTAAGGTTCTCATATTACTTGTTGGAAATACAATATTAAAGATATATATTGCTTCTCAAGCTCATGATTATTTTAAAATAAAAGAATATAGTCTATCTAAAAATATACTTACTGATAAAAAAAAGCATCCCTCATATATAAACTATTAGAGTATTGTGTTTGATTTCTTGAACATTATACAACTCTTTCCAAAAATGATATGTGAAGTTTTCTCCTAGGAAAGACCTATATCAATAGTAAAAACCTATAAAACCACAACTTCATAAAAACTTCAAGATAAAAACGAGAAGAATTGGAGTGAACACCATCTAAGTGTTTCCTCGAATTGCATAAATATTTCCATCACCTATTGTGCCTCCTTTGCTAGCCCATTTACAACCATGTTCATTTATAAATAAACATGTGTGAATTAAATTCTTTGAAAAAGACCATATATTTCTTTCAAACTGTTGTTCTTGAGATTAAACTTAAGGCTCAAAGAGTAATGTCAGGCATCAAGAATGTTTTAAAAGAGTGATTTTTCTACCTTTAGTTATATAAGAAAAGATCCTTAAATGAAATTAACAATAAGACAATATAGAGGTCATATGACATTTTCTGAGTCACAATTGTAATATCAAATGGTGTGAGGGAAACTTACAAAATTGTTAAACAAAGTAAGACATCAATTGTTGAAGAGTCTCACCTTGTTGCAGTAGAAGAAAAGTAGAGAGTGCACCCTTGAACAGGATATGAAATGCAATAATTCATGCAACTTCCAGGCCTTGTATTACTTATAGTAAATACAGAGGAAAAATTGCTTACTTAACGAATTGTTGATATAATGTGATTACAATAGTTTTGATACTAAATTGAAATCAATCACTTATCAATGAATTGCATAAGGAAATTCAGAGGTATGGAAATACAAGAGAAACACACAACTGAAACTGAACGAAAATTAGAATCTTTGTCTACACTTGTATTAATACTAAAAAAGGAGAGTTTTCTCTATTACATCCGGAAAGAAGCAACCACTAATAGATCTCGAATCTATGTATTTATACAAAAACTGACACAACTCAAAATAATTGGACTTCTTACAATAAAAATAACATATATTTGAATAAGAAAATAGCATGTAAAATCCATGGATGATTTTAGGGGCTAAATTTCGCTCATGGGCTAATTTTCCATGGTTTTTCCAAAAATAAGATTCGCTATTTTAAAAATGATTCACCCAAATTCTATAGGATAAAATTCTTTTACCTTAAAAATCACCAAAATTTTATAAAAACTATATAAAATCCTTATAAATTTGAATATTTTTACAAAATTATTGCCAAACATTTATAGTTGGCATATGAAAGGTTAGTAAGATTCGCCAAGGTTTCTACATTTAAAAAAAAAAATCCATCCTTAAAATCGTCCCTGGTAAAATACGATGAGCTCTGTTGGCGTTCTCCTTTGTCTCTTCATCTGCTGGGAAAAAATGCCTCTTTCCTTTAGTCCTTTAGGATGGACACCGCTGTTGTCTGGCCTTCTTAATAATTCAACATACTGTCCTTCCCGTTTTTTGTATGTTGCCATCTATCCCTTCAACTATGTTCAACAATGTAATGAGACATAGTTGGGGTCAGTGAGGAATGAAAGTCCAATGAGTAGCACTGTATGGCTCGTCAAGGAATGTATAATGGGCATAAGGAAAAAAAACTATTTGTGGGGAAGATGAAAATGGAACAGGTGTATGATGATGAATCATGGACGTGTGAAGATTAGAATGTGAATGAATGTGATAAGTGGTTGTAGGAAGGTGAAAGGTAGGGAGGGTAAAAAAGAAAATGACACTGTGCATGTTTCCTTATTTGCTTCCAGATATACTTTCTTTCCCATGTTCGATGCATTGGTTGCATCTATTCAATAATTCCACTACGAACTTTGAGGGCTCAATCAATTCATTTACCTCAAAGGTGAATAATCTCCTCTCTGCCTGAGGCCACTTTTCTTGTATTCTTTTTATTTCCTAAGTTGTGGCTTGGAGTTGTGAGATTGGACTTACTAGCCACTTATTTATCTTAAGAAGATCAATTTGGATCATTTCCTGAATGGTCGTTCGAATTTATTCCTTTCTCTTCATGGAATTCTATTGATTCATTTCAATATCGATTTTCCCCAGGGCCTCCACGATACTACCTCCCTCAAAATCAATTAGTCTCTTGTCTAATGATGTCAATGCTTCTTGGAAAGCATCCTTTACCTCATGGGATAATATTTTTCTCTCTGCCAAATTTGTTTCCCACACCTTTAGGTCCATATCACCTCGTAATTGTTCAGAAGGGGAGAGCAGAGGAAAATCAGGGGTATTATCTTTATGCCCCAATATGATGGCTT
>SNQJ01S0042873.1:1510-21233 GCA_010110895.2 Picea sitchensis | reverse complement strand
AAGCAGGAATAAAATTTCACACATGTATATAATGTATCATGGTTCAATGAGTGAATATTTGATTTGGTGGTTTAATCCTCTTAGTAATGCTCAAATCTATATAAAACTAAAAAACATATCAGTTCGAACATATAGGGAAACAATTTCAGTATTAATAATCATACATGCAATCCTTATTCCCCAAGTTCAAACCTGCATTAGGAATTCTCATTCAAAATTTGAGGGGCCATTACTTCAACATGCATCTCAAATTGGGGTTAATACTATTGAAAACCTTGAAAACTTATCTATTTCAAATGGCTAAAGGAACATGCCATTTTCAATTAATTTGATTTGAAAAAATTAACCTTGTATGCTCTATTTTTTGTCTTTGATAACATTTTGCAAGAATTTCTACATGGTTATCAATACTTTGTTTTGAAACCTAAAAGCATTTAACCTATGAAATTTTCTCCTTTATACCTCACAATTTCACCACATTCTCTACTCACTTCAACTCAATAAAGACATTTTCAAGGAATAAATAGATAAACACTTATTTTATTTTTAATTGTCCAAAATCAACATTTTTAAATTCGCTAAATTCAGATTTTTATCAGTTTTTACCACAAAAATTCATTTCTTGTAATTTCTCATTCACTGAGATATGTGTAGGCCAATCTAGGAGAAACAAAGACTTGGGTTTTGTTCTTTGTCTTCATGTCATGGAACATGTCCTCCTAGGTGCATGGAAATTTCCTCACACATGCTTCATCAATGCATAGTCAACTTAGCCACTATGCAGTAGGTTTTACTGTAGAAAACTCTACAACTCAATTTTCTTCATGAACTCAGGCGGTTCTCTCTGAATCTTGGATGAATCAATATTTTTAGGATCCAACAATTATGTAATTATTTAAGTTTTTGTTTTCCTTATGTTGATGCTTGAATCCTTAAGGACCGAAACGACAACCTCACAAGGATGTGAATCCTCCTGCGTTTTTATAGAGGTGGTACTCCTCTGTCTGAGATTTATAAAATGTGGGACTTTTACAACAAGTTCGTCAAAAAAAATAAAATAGATATAATAGAAAAAAGGTAAATATTTGTATTTTAGTTTAAAAAGAGAGTTCCTGAGAATGGACCAGGAAACACACACGTTCATACATTTAAAGAAAATAAACATAATTCCTCACATCCATCATAGTAGGGATAAATATTTCTCATCACATAAAAAATAAAAGAAAATTATTCGCTTGAATAAGAGAACTTTGGCAGAGTAGTACATGGGAAACTCAAATGGAGATAATGATAGATCAACCTCAAATACTTTATATTCACAAAAATTAGGTTACAAAGTACAGTCGAGATTGTTCCCAAAATATCTGTCTTTGGAATTTCTAAAAATATATAGTTCAATACGTATTCTCTGAAATTAAAATGTGTTTGTCATAATGACTAGGATTGGGGATCTCATGGACCATAAAGAAAATATGTATAAGAATGAAGTTCATAGAAAGAATAAAGTGGGCAGCGGAAGGCAGTAAGACCTGGAAAGAAGAAAAAGGAAAATCTGTGATTAGTATGAGCTTACTATGATGGTATCTCATGCTTTTTCACTTGCTCCTTGATGTCCTTTTATGGCTTTCCTCAACGGTTACATGAACTATCTCAATCATCCTTTTCCCTTCATTGGTGAGCTTGTCGACAACATTTTTGAACCACTCTTCGATGTAGCTCCTCATTAGTGCCATGTTGACTTTATGACGGATTTGTATATTGAAGAGTTCAACTTCGAGTTCCCTTAGATATATAAAACTTTTCCGCAATGTTTCTTCAATATCTTGATTTTTGATCGAATAATCAACTAGCCATTTTTCCACATCATCTTCACCATATTCAAGAATGCCATATAATTTTTCAAATGAAAGCCATTTAAAGATATCAACTTGTTCATAAAATTCTTTCTTGGTTAAGAACAACGAGTTGAGTATCAATTTTGGGTCTTGGACTTCGTTCGTGATGCCAGCTATATCTATCTCAGTTAGCTTCTTGAATAATTCCTCTCTTCTATTTATGGCATGGCTACATGCTTGAACAATACCATTCAGGTTTTTTACCTTTTCCTTCTAGAATGCGTTTAGTTGTTTTATTCGGTTCAGAGAAGGGAGATCCTCCTCTCTTATTCTCAGCTCTTTCATATTAGTAACTTTAAAACAAAATGGTACAACCGCATCAAGGTAGAAACCTTCCTCATTTTTCAAATCTTCTTGCATAGATTCATGAAAAGAGTGTGCTCTCGTTCCAAAAGAGACCATGTTCTTTGACACCTCCCAAGCCTCTATTATTAATTCCATTCTTTTCTTGATAATCTTTTCCACATAGCCTCGACCTGATGTGAGAAGGCTTGTTGATCCTTTTAACTTTGTCGCATGTGTGGTAATCCTGATCATTGCTAAAGGACTAGAAAGTACTGGAAGGAGCATTAAATCTTCCTACAATTATTTGATTCGCTCCTTTAACCTAACATTTTCCGCTTCAAGTCCTTCAATAGAGTTGTCCAGAGCATCTCCAGTTGCTCGGTGTATCTGGGAAATTTGGCAAGGCAACATGTTCTGTAGGTTAATATCTAAATGACATTTCCCTTTCTTATTCTTTACATCTCTTTTCTAAATAATCAAATTTTTGTATTCTCTATCAAAAACAATGCTTTGAAATGCAAAAGACTCTTCTTCGTCGAAGGTATTGATCTCAATTATTTCCATATGAGGCTTCTGGTGTGTCGTGTTCTCTAGATGGTCAATGTTGGGGAAAACTTTCTTGATGTCAATTTCTATTTCCATATCCTAAAGAGAGAGGTCGTGGATATCACTTTCTCCTCGATGTCCCTCCTCTTCTTGCACAATGTTTTTTTTGTTTCTTCCTCAAGGAAAGTTTATGAGAAATTTAAATTTTTCTAGAAGGAGGGTTCTTATCTCCTCCTCCACCTGAAGAACTGTGGGTGACTTTATTACTTGGGTAGGCCATTGGAGCACTGATCTGATATGTTGTACACTTTGGTGTGACAATCAGGGATTCAAAACTTTTCTCACCCAGACATTTTCCTCTCTTCTTGTACGACTCATTGGTGTTGAGTATTGTCTCCATGACATCAGTGTCACGAGTGGGAGTGCCTAAGGAATTGTCTCCATATTCATTCAGAATAGTGTTAGTGAAAGAAATTTTGAAACCAATAGCCAATATATGTTCTACAAAAATACCACTAGGGTCGAACCCTTTTAATTTTTCAACGTATTTTAAATTGAGGCTGTGGGAGTGGCATGCGAATTCATCAATATTTTTCATATTTCTGAATATGAAATCCCCGACTTTCCAAGGCAGAGATATGAATTGTTTTTTTCTCTTTTCATGGAAAAAATGCAACCAATAGGTGTACTGTCTTGCTATCTCAACAACAAAAATTTTGTTAGATATGTGACACGAAAGGAAGGAAGGATTTTCTTTGGATCCAAAAATCATTCTAACATTATAATTTTCCATTTTCTCTAGTGTCCCCTTCCTATCCAGGAACTTAATCACCTGGTCAGACATCCGGGGAACATTTTTTTCCAAACAACAATTCTTTAAAAACTGAGACAAAATCATTAAAAACTTCATAAAAATGTTGGGAGGCCTTGTGTATCCACAATGTTTGATACCAGAAGGTTACTAGGTCGAACTCACAGTTTACCTTCTTCCAGACAGATAATATTGGGAACTAACAGCAATGCGCTATCACAAAAACCAAATAAGATGACATAAAAAAAATCTTCTCCTTCTTGTATTATGCCAATTGGGAAGATATTTCAATGGAAATCAACTTACCCCAATCAAATATGGCCTATTCTTTGAGTGTAAAATAAATAATGTAAAGAATCATCCAAGAGATGCTAGTTGTGGTATCCTATTCCGTTATCCTCGTAAAAATCCATGCAATTTCCCAGAAGGGATTTTTAAATGAGCCAACATGCATTCTTGTGATGTCCTTGGGGATGACCGTTGGGTTCTCTAGGAATTCAGGTAAGAGGTTGATTCCATTTTCATGATTTTTTAAGAACTCCGTACAATCTTCACCTTTGAAGGTGAGTGTTTTCTCGGGAAGCCTCAAAATCTTATGGAAAGCCTGAGGTGACAGAGAGAGAGGGGAATGGTTGAGCAACGGTATGATCTGAAGGCTTGGAATGTATCTCTCATCAAACTAGGTGACCAAATCCTTACAATCAAAAACTTCTGGGACACACCCTACGCACGCAATTCCAGACGTCTATATTACTTCCTTCTAGGTAGAAGGGGATGAATAATAGGAATATTACCTAGACCAATGAAAAATCTGATCCTCGTGCCCAGAAATCTTCAATGTGTCTCCATAGAAATTTTGTCGATTTGTTACCATAAATCGAAGAGAACGTTCCCTTGCTCCAAATTATTTTAGGAATGAATGTTGGTGGGAGATAATATAATCCTCCGTAAATCCTGTTTTAATGTGCTTTAATAGGAGGTCTCCTCAAGCCTTTGGTTTATTAATGACCATCCCTTCGAACCTGTATGATAATTTATTAGCATTAAAAGCATAGAAAATGTGCATTGGGAAAGGCACGAGGGTGGTGGGGAAAGATGGGGGAAATATGTGATTTGATATTTTTGTGAACCTCGGAACCTACAAACCCGATAGATTGTGATGGTATGAGTCATGAAATTGGATAAGTGTGAGACGGTGCAGATATCGGATGGATTCATGTAGGTAGAATGACACTTAGACAGTTCAGGGAGTCTGGGGATCTAAATGTAGATCATAGAACTCTTTGGTGCAATATTTCTATCACGGAACATGGGAACATGAAAGCTCAATACTGTCAACCCAGGAACCCGTGATCGTAAAATCAGATAAGTATGGAACAACACGATGGTTGGTCGGACTCATTATGTAAAGTTGTATATTCAGGTGATAAATTGTAACTCTTACAACCCGGGAACCTGTGGTCTAAAATGATACTAAGTGCTAGGAATGGAAAGGGGTAGTAAGAGGGAAAAAAGAGAAGGGAAAATCAGGTAAGTGTAGAAGGGGGGAAAGAAAGGGAGAATCGAAATTAGGAGAGTAGAAAAGGGGAGGGAATTTTTTGGAAGAGGTAAATGACCTCAACAATACGATCCAACTGTGGGATGATGACTCCCTTTGGGTTGTCAAGAATCCAAAATCTCTCATGACTAGGTGCTTCCGCCCATTGGGATATGGAGTCAGATTAAGAATGTACAAACTAGGAATAAAATTATTTACAATGAGGATGAAAAGTGCTAGGAGAAGAAACCTTTGAGATGTTTCCTATTGACAGGAAGCATTAAACTTTTTCCTTTCATATCTTGGAGCATATATGAATTGAATCCCAATATTTTTTCAGCGACATAGGGTCTGATCCAAAGTGCTTCGAACTTCGTGTGCATGGATGGATTTTCCTTGGATTTTTTTCAAAGAAGTACCAGTTCTCCCTTATGAAAGTTATTCATAGTTGTTCTTTGATCAAAATATGTTTTGACGATCTCCTACCTCTGAGAACTCTGGTTCAGGGATTTGTTTCATTCATCCTCTAGCTTTAGCAATTGATTGATTCTTTTCTGAGTAGGAGAAGTGTCTTTCATATCTTTTGTATTATCCACAGAGATCAATGTGTTAATCTTGAGGTTGATTGGAATTTGTTCCTCTTTCCCATATACCAAAAGATACTGAGTCATACCAGTACTATCTTTCGGGGTTGTCCTGCTTGCCCATAGTGCTTCTGTCAACTTTAGGTGCCAATTTCTTTGGTTGCCATCAACAATTTTCTTTAATATCTTCAAAAGTGTTTTGTTCATGGATTTGGCAAGGCCATTTCCTTGTGGATAATAATTCAAAGACTGGCCCATAGTGGTCCCATATTGTTCGCAAAACTTCGTGAATTTTGACCCATTGAAGATCGAACTGTTGTCTGTGATAAATTTATAAGGGACACCAAATCTCGACAGAATGTTGTCTTTAATAAATCCAATCAATTCTTTATCTTCGAACATCTTTAGTGCCACCGCTTCTAGCCATTTTGTAAAATAATCAGTAGTTGTTAGAATTTACACGTGCCCTTTGCTAGATTTCGGATTAATCGACCCAAGAAAATTAAGTTATCATTAGGAAAATGGTTGTTCCACCACAATCGGCTATAGAGGCATCGCAACTTTATTCATTTTCCCTAAGAACTCCTGGCATGAAAAACATCTCCTTATTGTGTCGTATGATTCCCTGAATATTGATGACCAATAGAATCTTGCTCTGATTGTTTTGTGAACATTTGCAATGGGCGAAAAGTGTCCACCACATATTCCCTCATGGAATTCTTTGATCAGTGCTAGAGCTTGATTCTCATCGACACATCTCAGTAGTATACCATCGAAATTTATTTTGAAAAGTATATCAACAATCAACACATATTAGTTCACCTTCATCTTGAGTGTCCTTCTCTCCTTGGAACTCATTGTAACATGGAATTTCCCGGATCTTAAATAAAATATGATATCTTTGTACCATTATGAATCAGCTAATGGTTCCATAACTAATATTGAAATAATTCAATCAACCGAGTCCCCATTCGCCATAAGCTTCCATAATCCTTATCCTTTTATTTCCTTCAATGATTTGATCTCATTATCATACTCCTGAATTTTTGCTAACTAGTTGGCCCATTTTCCTTCCCTCAACTATTGATTTATGATCATTTTGATAGGGGATGACGGGATGTAGGAAATCACATTAGAGTTTAGTATATAAGTCCAAAGTGTACCACAACTTTTACGAGAGCCAAATCATGTTTCTTGAGTCTTGAATACCTTAACTCATAGTCGTGTAAAGTTTTTCTCATAAAACATATGGGGAGCTCTCCTCCATTGCTATTTTTCTGAGTGAGGATGGACGCGACAACTACCTTTGTAGCAAATGAATAGATAATGAAATATTTTTGAAAATATGGACAAATGAGGATAGGAGTAGTGGTGATGTCCCCCTTGATATCGTTGAATGCTTCCTGATTATATATTTTCCACTCAAACCTATGCTCTTTTTTCAGTAATAAATTGATGGGTTTTACGACTAATCAGGAAAAAATCGTCAAACAAAATTAGTTTTCTCAAAGAATGATTGGAATCCTTTCTTTGACATTGGGGGGTTGAGTCCATTAATCGCTTTAAATATTTCTGGTTCAATGTAAATCCCTTCCTTGCATACAATGTGGCCTTACAAATTTCCTTGATTCACAACAAACAATCATTTCTTTGGGTTGAGAGAGACGTTGTATGATCTACATGTTTCAAAAAAAATCTTAAATGATGGATGTGATCCTCCCTTTCGCTTGAATGCACTTTCAAGTCATCTTGGTAGTCTTCCATGAAATTTCCTATCAGTCTGTTGAACGCATGGTCCATGGCTCTTTGTAACATAGCTCCAATGTTCTTCAAGATGAAGGGAATTCTAGCGTAAGCATATGTTTCCCATGGCGTGATAAATGTTGTTTTTGATATATCTTCCTTAGGCACTAAAACTTGATTATATCCATAGAAACCATCCAACATGGACATACATGCTAATCTCATAGCTTGTTGCAACAGAAACTCCATGTTGGGCAGTGAAAAATTATCTTTTATGGTTGCTTTGTTAAGACCTCTGAAGTCGATGCACATTCGGATTTCTCTGGTATTCTTTCTAAAAATCATTGTATTTGAAAGCCAATATGAATGTCTGATAGGATAGATTATCCCTACTTTCTTTAACTTTTCCAAGTCAATTTTTACCAGAGGCTTTAGCTTGAGATTCATCATTCTTATTTTTTGTTTCACCGGTTGGCTTCTTCCCTCAAAGGAATGATATGTTGGAATATCATTTTTTCATAATACTTTAAGTCTTCATAGGTCCAAGCAAACAAATCAATATATTCTTTGAATTAGGCAACATATTGATCAACTTATCCGCGGGTGCAATCGACTCCCAAATTGACATATTTTGGGGACTGGTCTATTCCGATATTGACTTTTCTTGGTCTCTTACACCTTTTGAACTAAAAATTCTTCAAAATGATTCTTGGCATGATCATCTTTTGTGAACAAAGATTCAAATCGTATGCAATCTTTGGGGATGACCATATCTTTATCTTCTTATTCATCATCATTGTTTAACAAAAAATTCTCTAATTGTTCATCATTGTCAAATACTTGCAAGTACTCAATATTATTGGCCACAGATGGCCTAAAGGCCCTTTCCACTTGGAAAGATGTTTTTATCAGGATATTGTCTGGATTTGATAATGAAGTTGTCAAAGCTAGAGAATGGGCCTTATGGTTCTTATCCCTTGGAATGAATAAATATTGAAAGAGATGAAAGATTCCATCAGTTCATTAACTCTTTTGAAATACAATTTAAGTCTTTCTTTTTTGATTTTGTATTTTTGGGTAACCTGGTTGATGACCAACTCTAAATCACCAGTCAAAATGAGATGTTCTATTTTCATTCCTTGTGTGAGGATCATCCCCTGGATTAAATCTTTGTATTCTGCCTCGTTACTCATGCATGGAAACTCCATTCTTATAGCGTGAGGATGCATCATATTATCTAGACTTATGAGAACAATCCCAACTTCGTTCCCTGATATAGAGCATTCTCCATCGAATGAAATTCTCCAGTAGCCTTCAAATACACATTCTAAGACCTCCAAGTCTTGAAATTGTTCTAGTTTTTTGTTCTTCTTTATGTCCAAGATAGAATAGTTTTAGATCCATGTGTCTATGTAGTCTTCCATTAATTCATTATCCTTCTTCTTCAAGGAGAAATATTTTCTGGTCTCTCGGGGTACTTTAATAATTGCTCCCTCCATTCTTGGTAGCATCATACAACTACCTTCATTCATTATATATCCACCTATCATGGAGCTCCAATCTCTTCCCAGCAAAACCCCATATGCTGGAGTTAGATCTACCACAATAATATTAAAAACTATGATGATATGGGGAGTTGCATTAATCCATGCATAAAAATCCTTGATTTCTCCATATGCCGACACTTTTCTCGAATCGATAGCATATATGCTCTCGCTAGTTTCATAATATTTACTACAAATAATGCCCAATTCTTCCATGACCGTTAGTGGCATTATATTATTTTTCGCACCAGTATCAACTAAACAGTTATGTAATGTAACATCATATTTTTCAATTGATATGTAGAAGGGTGGAATTTTCCCTCTCATTTTAGCAGTCAACGGGATCTGGTACTGTTTTGGAGTGGTAACAATAGTTGATGTTCTTTTCGATGGATTATCCAGTAACTTCAAGATATTCTTCCTCTGTTGAGGAATCTTCACCACTTATGATAAATTTTGCAAAAATAACCTCACCATGACGTCATCATGTTCAACTCAGTGGAAGTCACAAACGTCAAGAAAAAAATGCAAATTCCTCTTTGCATTGATTGTCCCATCTTCAAAAAATTCCTTCAAGGTACCCTTAGGGAGAGCTCGAAGTTCGTGGTGTTCACCCATGATATTAAGAGGGGAATATATCATCCTCCTATTTTTAAACCCTGGGATTCCTTGGTTTCTTGCAACATCTCTTTCACCTCCTTGTCTCTCCTCATGATGTTCGATTCAGGGTTGTTCGTCTCTTGCTGCCATTTTTAAGGAGCTTTCAGAATCAAAATTTTCACTTATAGGGATAGAGAGTTGTTTAATTTTACTTCAGGTGATGGGTCCCTTGTATTCATCCAAATTCAATCTTGACCTTGTTCTTGTGTTGATCTAGCCAATATTTTATTTCTTCGATCTTGTCATTCTTCTCTATGTTTTCTTCGGAGAATTTCTATTTCTTCTACTTAGACTAAGATCTACCAGGAACCTTCTAACTCTTCTCAAGTCTGGGTTGTTTATATTACCAGATTATACAATTGGTTCAAAATGCTTCATTGATTATTCAGTCCAATTTCTAAATGGGGCTGGTTACCCTAGGGTAAAGTCATATCTTTCTTTCAAAACACTGGGCCGGGTTCTGAATTTCTAATTCATGTCCCCAGTATGGTTGCCAAAAATGTTGATGCTCAAATACGTTAGGACCGAAACAAAAACCTTACGAGGATGTGAATCCTCCTTTGTTTTTGTAGAGGTGGTACTCCTTTGTCTGAGATTTATAAAATGTGGGACTTTTACAAGAATTTCGTCAACAAAAATAAAATAGATATAACGGAAAAAGGAAAATATTTTTATTTTCTTTTAAAAAGAGAGTTCCTAAGAATGGACCAGGAAACACACACATTCATACATTTAAAGCAAATAAACATAACTCCTCACATCCATCATAGCAGGGCTAAATATTTCAGATCACATAAAAACTAAAAGAAGATGATTCAAATGCATAAGAGAAATTTGACAGAGTAGTACATGGGAAACTCAAATGGAGATAACGATAGATCAAACTCAAATACTTTATATTAAGAAAAACCAGGTTACAAAGTACAGTCCAGATTGTTCCCAAAATAGCTGTCTTTGGAATTTCTAAAATATATATAGTTCAATACATATTCTCTAAAATTAAAATGCACTTGTCATAATGAATGGGATTGGGGCTCCCATGGACTGTAAATAAAATATGTATAAGAATGAATTTCGTAGAAAGAAGAATGTGGGCTGCAGAATGCAACAAGACTTGGAAAGAAGAAAAAGGAAAATATTAGTCTTTGGTTAAACATTTATATTTAAAGAGGTGGAGTAACTGGATGAAGAGATTGAAAAAGACAAAAAGATGTGATCAATATGAACTTACTATGATGGTATCTCATGCTTTGTCACTTTCTCGTTGATTTCCTTTTATGGATTTCCTCGACGATTATAGGAACAGTCTCAACCATCATTTTCCCTTCATTGGTGAGCTTGTCGACAACCTTTTTGAACCACTCTTTGATGTATCTCCTCATTGGTTCCATGCTGATTTAATGTTGGATTTTTATATTGAAGAGTTCACCTTCCAGGTCCCTTAGATCCATAGAAATGTTCCGCGATGTTTCTTCAATAACTTGATTTTTGATCGAATAATCAAATAGCTAGTTTTCCACGTCATCTTCACCATATTCAAGAATGACATTGAATTTTTCAAATGACAACCCTTTAACGATCTCAAATTGTTCATCAAATGCTTCATTGGTTAATAAAAATGAGTTAAGTATCAATTTCGGGTCTTGGACTTCATTGGTGTTTCCATCTAAACCTATCTCAGTTATCTTCTTGAATAATTCCTCTCTTTTAGTTATGGCCTGGCTACATGCTTCAACAATAACATTCAGGTTTTTTCCCTTTTCCTTCCAACATGCACTCAGCTGTTTTATTCGATTTAGAGAAGGGAGATCTTCCACTCTTCTTCTCAAATATATCATATTAGTAACTTTAACATCAAATGGTACAACTGAATCAAGGTAGAAACCTTCCTCGTTTTTCAAATCTGCTTGTAGATATTCATGAAAAGTGTGTTCTCTCATTCCAAAAGAGACCATGCTCTTTGACATCTCCCAATCCTCTGTTATTAATTCCATTATTTTCTTGATATTATTTTCCACATAGCCTCGGGATGATGTGAGAAGGCTTTCTGATCCTTTTAATTTTTCCACAAGTGTGGTAGGCCCTATCATTACTAAAGGACTAGCAAGTACTGGAAGGGGCATTAAAGCTTCCTCCAATTCTTTGGTTCTCTCCTTTAACATGATATTTTTAGCTTCAAGGCCTTCAATAGAGTTGTCTAGAGCATCTCTAGTATCTCAGTGTATCTGGGAAATTTCTGAAGGACGCATGTTCCGTAGGTTAATATTTGAACGATATTTCCCCTTCTTATTCTTTACATATCTTTTTTCAATAATCAAATTTTTATATTCGTTGTAAAAAACAACGCTCTGAAATGCAGAAGACTCTTCTTCTTCGAAGGTCTCGGTCTCAATTATTTCCATCTGAGAGTTCTGGTGAGCCTTTTTCTCTGGCTGGTCTATGTTGGGGAACACTTTCTCGATGTCAATTTCTAGTTCCATATCCTCAAGGGAGAGGTTGTGGATATCACTTTCTCCTCGAGGTCCCTACTATTCTTGCACAATATTTTTTCATTTCTTCCTCAAGGGAATTTTATGAGAACTTTAAATTTTGTTGGAAGGAGGGTTCTTATCTCTTCCTCCACCTGAAGAAAAATGGGTGAACTTCTTACTTGGGTAGGCCATTGGATCACTGCTATGAGATGTTGTACTCTTTGGTGTGATAGTCGGGGATTGAGAAATTTTCTCAACCAAACATTTTCCTCTCTGCTTGTATGACTCATTGGTGCTAAGAATTGTCTCCAAGTCGCTGATGTCATGAGTGGGAGTGCCTGAGGCATTGTATCCATCTTCTTTCAGAATAATGTTAATGAAAGAATTGTTGAAACCAACAACCAATAGATGTTGTACAAAAATACCACTAGGGTCGAACACTTTTACTTTTTCAACATATTTTAAATTGAGGCTATGGAAGTGGCATGTGAATTCATCAATCTTGTTCATATTTATGAATATGAAATCCCCGACTTTCCAAGGCAGAGGTATGAATTTGTTTTTCTCTTTTCATGGAAAAAATGAAACCAGTAGGTGTACTGCCATGCTATTTCAACAACAAATATTGTTTTAGATATCTGGCACAGAAGGAAGGGAGGATTTTATCTTGATCCAAAAATCCTTCTAACATTATAATTTTCCATTTTCTCTAATGTCCCCTTCCTATCTAGGAACTTGCTTACCTGGTTAGACATCTGGGGAACGTTTTTTCCAAACAACAATTCTTTAAAAACTGAGACAAAATCATTAGAGACTTCATAAAAATGTTGGGAGGCCTTGTGCCTCCACAATGTTTGATACCAAAAGGTTACTGGGTCAAACTCACAGTTTACCTTCTTGTAGACAGACAATATCGGGAACTGATGGCAATGTTCTATAGAGAAAACAAAATAAGATGACATAAAAAAATTATTCTCCTTCTTGTATTGCGCCAATTGGGAAGGGATTTCAATGGAAATCAACTTACCCCAATTGAGGATGGATTTGTCTTTGATTTTGAAATAAAGAATGTAAACAATCATCTGGGAGATGTTGGCCATGGTATCATGTTCTTTTATCCTCGTAAACATCCATGTAATTTCCAGAAATGGATTTTTAAATGAGCCAACCTGGAATCTTGTGATGTCCTTGGGGATGACCACTGGGTTCTCTATGAATTCCAGTAAGATTTCGAGTCCATTGTCATGATATTTTAAGAAATCCCTGCAATCTTCACCTTTGAAGGTGAGCGTTGGCTCGGGAAGCCTCAACATCTTATGAAAAACCTAAGGTGACAAAGAGACATGGGAATGGTCGCGCAACTGGATGATCTGCTGGCTTGGAATGTATATCTCAGTGCACTAGGTTACCAAATCCTTACAATCAAAAAATTCAGGTACACACCCTGCGCGGGCAATTCCATATGTCCAGATTATTTCCTTCTGGACAGAAGGGGATGAATAATAGGAATACGGCCTGGACCACTGAAAACTCTGATCCTCATGCTCGAAAATATTTAGTGTGTCTCCACAGAAATATTTTTGATTTTCTGCCATAAATCGACGAGAACATTCCCTTGCTCCAAATTATGTTAGAAATGAATGTTGGTGAAAGATAATATAATCCTTCATAAATCATGTTTTAATGCACTTTAATAGGAGTTCTCCTCTAGCCTTTGCTTTATTAATGACCATCCCTTTGAGCCTATATGGTAAGTTATTAGCATTAAAATTATAGTAAATGTGCATTGGGAAAGGCACAAGGGTGGCGGGGATGGATGGGGGCAATAAGTGATTTGAGAGTTTTGTGAACCCGAGAACCCACGAACCCGAGAGCTTGCGATGGTATGAAACGTGAAATTGGATAAGTGTGAGACGACACTATGGTTGAATGGATTCATGTAGGTAGAATGAAACTTAGGCATTTCGGGGATTCCAGGGATAGAAATGTAGATCATGAAACTCTTCGATGAAATATGTCTATCATGGAACACGTGAACATGAAAGCTCGATCATGTCAACCCGGGAACCTGCGATTGTAAAATCGGCTAAGTATGGAACAACAGAAAGGTCGGTCAAACTCATGATGTGAATTTGTAGATTGAGGTGAGAAATTGTAAGTTCTCCAACCCAGGAACCCATGATCTAAAATGTGACTAAGTGTTAGGACTAGAAAGGGGTAGTAAGAGGGAAAAAAGAAAAGTGAAAATCGAGTAAGTGTAGAAGGGGGGAAAGAAAGGGAGAAATGAAATCGGGACAATAGAAAAGGGGAGGAAATTTTTTGGAAGCGGGAAATGACCTCAACACCTTACAATTACATCTTTCATTGTATAAATAAACTAGATTTTACAACCTAAGGGGAATTTGAATAATAAGGGAAACTTCTTCTAAAACTCAATTTGGTAAACATTTGGATGATTTTATAGAAGCTATGATCTTTTCTAGCAAGATCTCTCTTTTTTTGTGCATGTACTAGGCCTGGAGGTTCCCCTTGTCTTGGTACATGACACTTTGTATATTGTTGTGTATAAGCTTCATTTTTTGCATCTTCTTTTTGTAATTTTTTTTTTTTTTTTTGGTTTCTATCATAATATTTTAACTTTAGATTTCAATTACAAGTTTCATTTTAATGTCCTTTTTAAGATTATAGTTGATTTTGAAATTAATTAATTGAAGAGGTTGGAACTTGTTTCACTTCATTGCATAAAATCTTCTTTCAAACCTTCAATCTAACTAGTTGATAGGGTAATGTTGTGAATAACACACCTTAGTGGTAGATTTCACTTCACAACTTGATTTTCTACCATTGGAAGTGTAACAATAGAAGGTTGAACGAATTGGATTCAATTTAAGAATTCTGATTTTAGCATGTGTGTTAAAATATTATTTCAAAGACTGTATCTCACTAGTTGACAGAGTAATGTTGTGAAGAGCACACCTTAGTGGCACATTTCAATTCACAACCTAATTTGCTACCATTGGCACTGTGACAATAGAAGTTTGAAAGAATTAGATTTAATTTAAGTCTTCTCATTTCAGCATGCATGTTAAAACATTCTTTTGAAACCTTTATCCTCACTAGCTGATAGAGTATTGTTGTGAAGGAACACCTTAGTGGCACATTTCACTTCACAACCTAAGGTTGGAATAATTAGATTTACGTTGAAGTTCTCAAGATTAGATCAATTTGCACTTTATATATTAGTTGATCATTGCTTTTGAGATCAGATTTCCTTCTTAGCCTGTATTTTGAAGCTAGTTCCCTCACATACAATGAATGTGCCTTGCAAGTCTAATAACCCTAGATTGACATCATAAGTTTCTTTTTTAGGAAAATAAACTAATCTGACATTTTGGCACCATTGTCAGGGAGACACTAAAGGAAATACTTTTGAAATATTTTGTAAAAGAAAATAAATTTGTTGTTCACACATTTATGACTATAAGGAGTGAAGAAGGGTAGTTCTTCACAAGAGGTACAAACCTATGAAACTAATTTTGTGAGTCTTCACGAGAACTAGTCATGTGTGATTTGCGTGAATAGACCTATAGATAGTAAGGGTAGGTATTTATCAAGACCCACCATAAAATTGTCTTTATCAAAGTGTCCTCAGACACATACTTTTATTGATAAAGGAAAATATTACAATAATAAACGTGAGGGTTAAGAGCCAAAATCCACCTCACGTGGAATAAAAAATGGCTTTAAATACCCCAAAAAATACAACCAAAAATAACGTTAACTAGAACTAACTACAACTAACTAAAACTAGCTTGGACACCTCACGTGAGTGTCAAGGTATCCTTTACATTAATGTTTTATTAAATAAAACATTTATTCGCTAAAACCTATTTTGGACCATAATTCCTAAAAATCCCCTCTTTCATCCAAATTTTCTTTGGAAAGAATACCAAGTTCATCTATGAACTTAATAAACTTAATTCTTCCAAGAGATTTAGTGAAAATGTCAGTTGTTTGATCCTCTATTGGACAATAAGTTGGTTTGATGATTCCCTTGGCAAAGAGAGTTCAAAGGTAATGGTACTATGTATCAACATGTTTTGTCTTTGAATGAAAAACTGGATTTTTGGCTAACTTTATCACTAATTAACTGTTGATCAATAAGGAAGTAGCTTCATTTTCAACAACTTTAAGATCCTGCAAAATTATTCGTAACCATGTTATTTCAAAAGCCACTTCCCAAGCTGAGATATATTCAACTTCTGCTGTAGAATTTGCAAATGTGTCTTGTTTCTTACGACTCAAGGACACAACATTTGATCCCATGTTCATTAAATATCCCAAAGTAGATGCCCTGTCATCAACATATCTAGTAAAATATCCATCTAAGTAGCTAGCAAGTATAAAAATTTTATTCCATTTATACTCAAGTCCATAATACTTTTTTCCTTGAAGATATCTAAGTACCTTTTTCTCTGCATTCCAATGAATTTCTCTCATTTCTTGCATATACCTGGAAAGGACGTTGACTGCAAAATATAAGTCTGCATGAGTATTTGTCATATAGATTAAACTTCCAATTAACCGTCGATACCTGGTACTACTGACAAGTTCCTCCCCTTCAAACTTATAAAGTTTTATGTTCTTCTCCATGGCAGTGATAGTTTTTTTGCAATCCTCCATTCCAAACTTCTTTAATAATTCATAAACATACTTAGTCTGGGAAATAAAAATGTGTCTTTCTCGTTGAATTACATCAACTCCAAGATGATAATGGAGCAATCCCAAATCTCTTATTTCAAAGCCTGTTAGAAGTTATTTATTTACCTGAGAAATATGTTCATTGTTATTACCTGTTATGAGCATACCATCAACATACATTACCAAAATTATCAAATTCTTTCCTTGAACTATAACATACAAAGTGTCACCTGACTCACTTCAAATAAAACCAAATTTATGTAGGTAGGCGTTAGCGCTAGAATATTCTCTCTGACTATTGGGAGGGCATGCCAATAACATATTAGTTATTGCAATGATTTATTATTGTAGATCAATTTGATTTTATAGGTTGGTTTGATAGAAGGTGGATTAGGTAAGTAAAACAGATGAGGAGAAAGAAAAGACAACAATCTGGGATCAAAACACCTTTGATTACTGAATTACGCTATTGGGCATGGAGTCTCTATTATACTCCAAGGATCAGAGGCATTTAAACTAGTTTCCATTCGAATGGATTCATATGGTAAAGACAACAGAATATAGGAAGACAAAAATGAAGTGCGGGAGCTAAACTATGCTAGATCAGTTCTACAATCCATAAGAGCAAATATTCAAAGAACATAAATTATTTTTGGAAATAAAATAAAATACATTTGAAAAATAACATAACTCATGGGAAATTTCAATGAATTCTTCAATGCTTAGGAATCCATAAGATATGGGAATTTTTTTGATCCGGGTGGATATCAGTGGCCACCCACCTTTTCCGACTAGCTCAAAATAGTTTTCTGGCAATTTTGGCAATTTACTATTTTTAGCAGTTTTTAACTTCTGGGACCATTTTGAGGGCCGAAATGAAGGTTTTTAGAGATAGAGGTCCTCAATTATATTCAAAGGCATGATTGATCCCCCAAAATTAATCTCCTCAACAATACCTTTCCAATGAGCTATCACACGCCTAAAACGGAGATCATATGCAAAAGTTACGACCCCGGGATGTTGATGTACCCACTTACCCAAACGGGGCCCACATGACTTTTGGCGCTTCATCTCCTAGGGTTAGGTTTTTGGATGTCTAGGGTTTTGGAAATTCCTGTTTATTATAAAAATGCCTTCAGAGCCTCATTGTAACCATATTCTTGCGAATGTGAGTAGCTGTCACATCTCTTCTCAGAGATAAGATGCCACCATTCTAGTGAGTCTTTCACTCTGTATTTTTACAGTCTCTGTACATTTATTTCATTAATAGAAATCCTGTATTACTTTATCTATGTGTTTATGGTTGCATATCTGATATATTTCTATTATATTATTGGATATACACGATATCTTTGTGCATTTCTTTATTATATCTCCACTCTCATTTTGTGCCAAAAATAATCCAAATCAGTGGTATCAGAGCAAGCTGCTCTTGATCGTTTTTTCAGTGCATGTTCATGATGAGGTCTGAATATAGAAATTTGGGTCTTGATATTGTCTCTCTTGAAGACAATCGCTCTCTCACACCCAAGAAACCCTCAATGGAGGAATAAAATAAAAATGATGAAGCAGACGATCCTATCAATCTTTTGCTTGAGCAAGCTCTCACGTTACAGAGGGACGAAATGATGGAGAATTTTTCCCACGTCCTTAAACGCATGCCAATAGCATCA
This sequence comes from Picea sitchensis, assembly GCA_010110895.2. Classification (NCBI taxonomy): domain Eukaryota; kingdom Viridiplantae; phylum Streptophyta; class Pinopsida; order Pinales; family Pinaceae; genus Picea; species Picea sitchensis. The sequence continues at coordinate 2,783 of SNQJ01S0042873.1, read as the reverse complement.
GGCGCATATTCATCAAGAGTCCACTTTGGAGGCACCTCTCCTTTCAAGGTACAAGTTAATTTTGACATTCCTGTATTTGAAGGACAGATAGATGCAGAAGCCCTAGAAAAATGGTTAACTCTGCTAGAAGGTTATTTCTCTGTTCATAATTTTTCAGACAAAGAAAATATCACCTTCGCAATCCTTGAAGATCTCCCTCATGTCAAACATTGGTGGGAAACTTACTGGGAGAAAAGTTCCACAGAGGAGTCTAGAATATATGGGGGCAATCCCACTTGGGATTTTTTTGTGGATGCGGTAAAGGAATAGTATTACCCTGTTGGCAACTATGAGGACCAGTAAATGAGATGGACCACACAGCGGCAAGAGAAGGGCCAAGCAGTTCTAGAGTTCACCAATAACTTCCATACCTTGTGCACCAAGTTGGTTATCAAAGACTCCGAGCGAAATTTGGTTCTGAAATACCGTGGGGCTCTACACAGATACATCCAGACTGAAATGGATTTTCTGGACATCTCATCACTCGGTGCTACTTATCGATATTCTGTTAAAATTGAGAAGAAATTTAAGCACCAAAACAAACGGGAATTCAGGTAATAAAATCCGCAACAACCAAAGTATGACACAGACGGACCTAACAAACAGTCTCCTGAAAACCAGTCCAAGACACAGGAAAATAAGGGTCATGGGAAGACAAAGAAGGACACCGGAAAATGGTGCGATTTCCACAAAATCCCCTGGCACAATAGTGATGAATGTTGCTCAAAATAGTCATTGGTGGCCGAGATCAAAGATAAAGAGTCGAACCCTGATTCATAATCTAATTTTGAATATAATGGTAAAGGATAGATCATTGATGCGGACCCCACTGCTATTGTCGCGACTGTAGCAATTCAACTAGAAGAACCAACAGATCCCAAAGAAGGGGAGAGCCTTTTTCATTCACAGATGTGGGTGAAGGGGACCCCACTGCATTTTATTGTTGATAGCAGAAGACAAAAGAACCTCATCTCAATAGAGGTCGTCAAACAGTTGGGATTGTCGACAACACCACACTCGTAGCCATACAACATTGGGTGGCTTCACCAAGGATGATATATCCATGTTAGCCAACAATGTCGATTGTCATATAGCATCCAACCCTTAAAGGATGAGGTATTATGTGATGTTGCCCCACTGAATGTCTATGATGTTCTCTTGGGCCAACCATATATGTGGAAGCACCATGTTGTTTATGAGTCTCGACCCCACAGTGTCATTGTTTCTCTGGGGG
>SNQJ01S0042872.1:56268-77571 GCA_010110895.2 Picea sitchensis | reverse complement strand
CAAAAATTCATTTCTCCTCAACCATGAGGATCCACGTGACATGCCACATACCACCGGAAACAAAATGATGTATACTATCCATTCATGGGTGTTGTATATGCATGTGAATTTTCCTTCATGTCCAAATAGCTTTATCAATCTTGCGGTCCAAAACCCATGACTAGGATTGACATCAATGACAACAACCAATCTTCCAACAGTAGACACATGCTATATGCTATCACAGTCATGAACAAGGCCCAATGAAAACTAGTCTCAAAATAAATCTGAATATATATGTATACAATGGAGTACAATCTGATCTCCCATGATCAATGAAGTCATATAGGTATTGGTCAAATGAACGATAGTAACAACTTAGGAAAGATGCTATTGTAAACTAAATATATTCTACAATGTCTGCCAAAGGTGCAAGTCTACATCATGTGAATAGAGGAGTTGAGGTCGAACACAATGAGACTTCGTTTGATTATTGGTCATTAATGTATATCATTAAAAAACGAGAGACAACCTACCGATAATTAAAGTAGGTATCAAGGCACCAATTAAATTCTTACAAGTGTGAATAAGTGTGTTGAGGTTGAACAATTGAAGAATCCATCGATCATGAGACATTAATGTATTTTCAGTTGTCGATGGCGAGAGAACCTACCACTGATGACTGCAAGACTCTAGGTACTCATAAGACTCTAGGTCTTGTTTCCATAATAGATGAGCTAAAGTTAATGGAAGGAGACCCCCCAAAAGGAGAGAATTAAGGCATCTCTCATCAGTCAGCACAAGGTACAAAGAAATATCTTGATGGTTTGGAGGAACTTGGATAAAGATGATGTTCACAAACCAACGATCTTGTGCATCTCTTGCATGCATCGGATGCAAGTAGTGCATGAAAGATACCCTCTGAATAACAACTAATAAGGAATATTGTTGACAAAGGCAAGGAAACCACCAATAAGGCTAATGGCATCCAAGATACTTCATGGGTCCCAATGTGTGAATATATTTCTTGTCATCGAGGAAAAGAGTAACCCCCTAGTCAACTACTAATGAGGAGATGTCGACTATTGGGTTGAAGGTTACCTACCCATAATGAAATTAGGACGAGGGTGCACTGTAGAACTACAACTTCATATGATTCTGAGACACATTGAGGGTATGGCCAACATGCAAAGTCAATAGTTATAAGAAATGGTCGACATAGGCTTATAGACATCCCTTGAATAAGAGCATGAGACATATGGATAACTCAAGAATCATAGACTTGATGATAAATATTCATGATGCAGGAGGCATCAACGAACTCTCCATAGGGACTAGAAGAATAACCAGTTGGAGGAATAAACTATAAGGAACAAGCTCAACTTCCTAAGGTCATACTAACCCCAAAATTTGGATGACAATGGACTCAAAAGTTTGTGCTATGTTCAAAGGAGACACGACTGCTTCCAATATAAGATAATATTCTTTTCCTGCTCGTATTTTTTTTTTTCATAGGAAAATAAATGCTATGATACAGGAGAGGAAACGAGTGTCGCGAGTAAGAAACTAGCTCCAAACAATGGAACATACCTATGCTCAATGAAAGGAAGTGCATGTAGGGCATGGACACTCGGGGGAATGTTTCCTCTTATGGTACAGGGTGTCAAGATGCAAAGGATATAAACAAGAATATCCTTAGCTGGTGATGCAAATTGCTAAGGTAATAGTCTTATAACGAGAAAGAGGGAACCTGAAATAGGCTCAATAATTCAAGAAAGATAATGGAATACAATTACAACTTAACTCTAAATAATGTTCTTTTTCATAGATTTAGTCCCCTAGGCCTGAAAAAGTATAAAACAATACCCAAGAGAACTCTTCTAGCCAATATTGACTAGAGTGTTCATTTTTGGAAATTAGCCTACTTGGTCTGAAAAAGGGTTAAAATTACACCAAATAGATTTCCTTTCAAATCCATTTAATGAGTGTGAAAGAGACAACTTCACTCGACAATCTTTTAATTTTTTAGAGAGTTGGAAAAGAGATTAAATAGGACTCGAGGGGAGTCCCATAGGTATAGGTCAAATATGCTTGTGAGTAAGAATATGGGGTTTGAACGCAAAGTCATATTGGGACTATAAGGGACTCCCGGTCCTATGGAATAACTTCTGCATGAGCACCAAAATGGTACAAAGGTTCTAACTAGGGAACATGTGTTTGGTAAGCCTCTACCACTTAATAACGACACTTCTAGTAGTAGTAAGAAGGTTTTGTGTCACTAATAAATGGGTTCGTACCTAAGGCATATGGATCACAATATGATAATTAAAAAATGCAAAATGGAGTGATAACCTATCATATATGTTGGTAAAAGAAAATACCTACTGAAGTCACGAACGAGCGGTATGATGCTAGAAACTACAAAAATCCTTGGACAAAACCACCAAAACCAACTCCTTCCATTGCACTATTTGTCAACTAGATCAAAAAGTTAGCATAAACTATATAAAGTGGATAAATTTTTTTCTACTAATAGTAAAAATAACCAATTTTACAACATCATTTTAGTTTTTTACCCACATAGTGCATTTTAAACCATTTTTCCCACAATCTTCATGTGTCGATTACGGGAGCTACGATCAAGGGAATTGACAACCGTCTGGACCAAGCAAGTTCTCTCCCCCTCCTCTTCATTTTTAGTAGAGCGAATTTGCATTATTCATTTCCATGCTGATCTTGCTTTCTTATCCATGTTGTTTTCTAAGGTTCTTGTCTGTGATTGTTGTTATTCTGTTGAGGTTCTTTAGGAGGGATTGTCATTCTACAATTTTTGGCCACGTGTCCAAAATTGTTACATTTGTAACATTCCACTTCAATTCTCAAAGGTTCAAACATGTTGTAACTTCGTCTTTGTGTTTCAATAGGTCTTATTGAATAACCCCTTTGTGTATGATTCTCAAAGTTGTTATTATTCTTGTTGTTAGCTCTGCAATTCACAACTTTGTGTCCAAAATTATTACATGCATAACATAAACCAAAAAATCTAGTTTGATACCTGGGAGTTGAATATATTCTAAAAGGAGGTTCTCTAATGAATCATTCTTCTTCTTGAGGCCTATTTGTCTATTGTTGATTCTGAAATCTGAATATTCTCGATGGAGGAGTGTCCCTGTAATCTTCCTTGTATATCTTCCTATCCCCTTTGATTGTTTCTGCATAACATTTTGTATTTGTTTCTTACTCTATTGTTTTGGAGCTTGATCCCTTTTCTATCTGATTTTATCCAGGTCCGAACTTGTCACGATGAGATTTTTTACTACTGATAATGCCATTCATAACTTTTGAGCTATTCTGCATATTTTTCTTTTGAATATCCTTTCTTAGTGTGACAATCTCTTCTTCCAAGTTTCCAATGATCTTGTCCTTTTCTTCTAGTTGTTCTTTGAGTGCTTCTTCAATTATTTTATATTCTTCTATTTGAACCTTCAATTTTGTGATCATTTGTTCTAGTTCTCGAGTGTCCTTTTTCTTGTCTAGTTTTTCTTGTAGTTTCTTGTTTTTCTTCTTTTCTCTTATGATAACTTCTATGGCACACATTAATTCTTCTCGATGGTCAACTTCTTCCTCTTCAATTTCTTCTTCGGATTCTTCATATCCTTCTTCGTATTATTCATATTCTTCTTTGGATTCTTCTTTGTTAGAGTCTTTTACTGCCATGAATATAAATATTCATGTCTCACTCTCACTGACTTCATCTTCATTTGATGATGAGTTGTCTTCTTTGGTGCATAAGATTTTCTTGAAAACTTTATTTGTAGTTCTTTTTCCTTTATATGTGTGTTTTCCTTTTGAGTAACCTTCATCATTTCTCTTTTTCTTATGAGGACATTTGTTAGAAAAGTGACCAATACCATCACAATTAAAACAAATTAAAGGAAGCTTACCTCTATACCTACCATTGGTTCCCTTGTTCAGTCTTTTAATGAAGTTGGTCACTTATTCATAATCTTACGAGACATCATTGTTGCTTCTATAATCTTCTTGTTGTTGTTTCTTTTTCTTTGATATTTTGGATGCTTTGAAGGCTTCTTCTTTAACATCTGGATTTTCCTGTTCAGCTCTCATTTCAAATGCTATGAAGATTCCATGCAGTTCATCCATGCTTATTGAGTTTAGATCCAATCTTTCTTCTAGTGTTGATATATTAGGGTTGAATATCATAGGAAGAGATTTTAGTACCTTTTGAACAATTACAGATTCTTCAATTTATTCTCCCAATCCTATGATTGCATTCACTATTTCATCGACTCGTAAGAAGTAGGCTGCAATATTTCCATCTTCCTTCATTTTTAGTTGTTCAAACTAACCTCTGTAAGTTTGAAGCTTTGTTTCTTTGACCTTTGTATCTCCTTCATAAATATTTTGAATCTTGTCCCAAATATCTATAGCATATTTACAATGTGCAACTTTGGTGAATACCGTATCACTGAGACCATTCAAAAGTTCATTTTTGGCTTTGGAATTATTCTCACCAAGTTTCACAGATTTGTCATTTGTTGGTGGAACTATTGTTGCTTTGTATCCATATACAATTGATTGCTAAACTTGAAATCCATGTGCCTGTATATATGTCTTCATCCTTATGCTCCAAAAATCATACTTATGTCCATCAAACTGTGGTATTCCATTTTTATACAAGTTGTTTCTCCCCATGATCTACCATTCAGTGGTTAAACTGATTTCTGAAGGAACTTGATCTGATACCAATTGTTGGATTAGTGAGAGGGGGGGTGAATCAGTAATAGATAAATTTAATCCTTTTTAACCATATAATCCAAGTCTTATATCAATGTAGCATTATCATCCAATAATTGCGGAGTAAATAAGAAATGAACAAATAAACAATCATACACATACATAGTACACCAGTGTTTTACGTGGAAACCCAAAGTGAGAGAAAAACATGAAACACTTTTTCTTATATGTCTTGAAGAATTACATTCATTGGAAGTGCCAACTTCCTATGTTTTCCAGCTGCAACTGGAAGGAGGCTCCAACCCCCTAGTTTCTCAGGCTACAACCTAAGAGAAGCTCCAACTCCCCAATTCTCTAGCTACAACCAGAAGGAGGCTACAACCCCCTATGTTCTTTGGCTACAACCGGAAGGTGGCTATGACCACCTATCCTTGCCCCATCCATCTTCCCTGAAGTAAAAGTAGAATGATGGAACCATTATCACACTATCACTGTGAGATATACCATTGTAAACCTGTACCAATAAACCTAAACCATGCATAAACCATGCATCAACCTGTACCATAAACAAGTGCATCAACCATGCACCAACTTGTACCAACATCATCAACTATACACCTCATGTATGTGCCAACTCATCAACTGCTTGTCTCAGCCATGTACCCAACATGTACCTTAACCAAAATCCCTCATCAATTTCATCATCCAAATATGATTTTTAACTCTTTAATAGACCTAGTGTATATGATCACATACCTTCAAACCTTCCTTAACTTTGACAACAACAGACTAGCATCTTCATCAAACTTCTCACATGACTAGTTTTTGGACTGGTCAATAACCCTAACTTGAAATGATGACAACTTTGTACCTGTAATGAATAAATATCTGAAACTGATACACAATTTGTTTCAGTGTGTTTTATGGAATTCCTACAGGTTTCACTATTTGGAACCTCTCAGAAAAGGATTTATAGTAAAAATGGCATACCTTGTTGAATGTTGGCTTATTCTAGAGAGAGACCTTGTAGAGCGTGCCCCGCACAAAATTTTTGTTGAATCAGTATGAAACTATTAAAAAACATACTAAAGACTGTAATATAACCAATAGATTTGGTCTCACTGACTTTGGATCTGTTATGAATAAGTTATGACATTTCTACCTGAAACACATGTTTTAACTAGTTTCAGGACTAGCCATAAACCCTATTTTCCACGTAGTGTATCTTCAAAAATACAATGACCCACAAGATAAATTTGTTACCACCGATACTTGGATATGTTTAATCAATGGAATCGAAATTGAAAGTTTTTAATTATTCTCGAAAAAAAATTATTGCGAAAATGGTGAAATGACCTAAAAAAAAAACATACCTTAGAAAGCATCATCAAAAATATTTATCCTTCCCTTAATTATGTCCTTCTTTTCTTCACTTTCCTCGGAAATTCAGCTTATATATCCTTTGGTTACCTCAAAAAACTATAGGTATTCAATATTCTCAAGTGTGATTTAAATGAGAGAGCCTTGCCTCTTATTTATACTCTCCAAGTAGCTTCCTTAAAAACATCCTCTAGGTCACTTTGCCCACTTTCCTTATTTTAGGGTTAACCCACTTCTAGTTTCTCCATTAAATTTATTATTTAAATAATTGATTTTGTATTCACTTTTAATTATAGTGAAATCATCACTTCACTTTATTATTTACCTTTAAAAAGTCTTAAACCACTTTGACTACATTGACCTTTTGGGGCTTCTATATGACATATGAGGGTCCTCCAACTTCGTAACGCCATAACTATCAAACCGTGAGGAGTTATGTGACGTTCCACATACCACCAGAAATGGAATGACATGTACTATACATATATAATAGTATTATTGGAAAATATATCAAAAATTATACTATTATCCATCAAACAAACTTGGGTCCATTACACAAACCTAGGTTCTCCAACTTCTCATGGCCATAACTCTCTAACCGGGAGGAGTTATGTGACGTTCCACATACCATCGGAAATGGAATCACAAGAAATATCCATATAGGATATTTTCACTAAAAAATTCACTGGCATTCATCTCATTATTCCACAAATAAGCATGGGTTCTCTAACCATACTTCTAGGATAACTCAATCCGCAAAGCGTCTTCTCGTGAGCGATTTCACCATAAGGGGGCCACTTTGGAGTTCATCCATTTATACTTATTATCAACCATAATAAGACAATAATGAGAAACATTCTTGGGTCTATTACCCAACCTTAATGCTACAGGGCTTTCTTCAAGGGTTGACATCAATGACAACCAACCTTAATCAAGATTTATCACCAATTATCTGACTTTCATGATGATTCTTTTGAGTAATTCTGGAGGAAGGATTTGATGTTGTCTACTGATTTGAGTCTGCCTGAGTATTTATATCTTCATCTGACTCAGAGTCTTCCTTTTCTGATTCTTGGACCTGTTCATCTTCAGCTTCAACTATATCCTTTGGTGTTGATTCAATATTTCTCACCTCTCTTAGTGGGACTCCTTCATCAACTTTTATGTCAATACAATCAACCAATTTGTGAAACCTCTTATTATAGCATCTCTATCCTTTACTGTTTGTAGCATACCCTAAGAATATGCCTTCATCAACCCTGTCATCGTACTTGCCAAGGTTTTCATTATTATTCTTCATGTAGCACTTACTCACCAGGTCTTCCATACCACAATTCATAAGGTGTCTTGTCACTATGTGGTCTAAGGTGATATTTGTTAAGAATATGGATTGTTGTGTGCATTGATTCTACCCAGTAGATTTGACCAATGTTCTTTTCATTCATCATTGAACTGTCCATTTGCTGAATTGTTCTGTTTTTCCTCTCAACTACTCCATTTTGTTGTGGAGTTCCTGGGATTGTGTATTGTCTTCTGATCTGATGTTTATCACATAATTATTTGAAATCACTTGACATAAATTATCCTCCTCTATATGATATTGCAACGTTTAATCTGTTGCTTATTTGAGTCTTAGTTAAAGCCTTAAATATTTTAAATTTCTCAAATGCTTCAGTTTTTTCTTTGAGAAAAGAAACCCAAGTGAGTTTGGAGTAATCATTAATGATCAACATGAAGTAGTTTTCTTTCTCTGTGTCTTCTTGTCTTGATGGTCCACATAAATCCATATGAACTAATTGGAGTGGTTTCTCTGTTGAAGTATATCTCTTCGATTAAAATCGTATCCTGGTTAGCTTTCCTACTTGGTAGGGTTTACACATAGAATATTGTGGCTTTGATATTCTTGGAAGATCTTTTAATGCCTCACAATTTTTGATCTTGATTAAGTGGTCAAAGTTTAGATGTCCAAGTCTCCTATGCCATAACCATATGTGGTCATGTTTTCTTATATGACACTCTTCTCTATCTTATTTCAACACATATAGATTATTATCTGGCATTATGCCTTTAGCCACCACTTGTCCTGAGTTTACAGACATTATCTTACAATCTTTGGAAGTGAACACCACTTCACATCCTTTGTCACGCATTTGACTTACACGGAGAAAATTATTTTTTAGCCCATCTACAAGAAGAACATCCTGGGCTTTTCCTTTACCATTACTCAAACTCACCATCCCTTTACCCTTGATTTTACCTGGTTCATCATTTCCAAAGGTCACATTTCATTTTTTTCTTTTAATTATAGACATAAATTTATCCTTGTCTCCAATCATGTGCTTGGAACAACCACTGTCTATATACCCAGGGTCTTTTTGTTTTTGAGCTGAAAGTACTATACCACATTTTTCACTATCTTTCTTTTTCCATGTGCTGGCATTTCTGGCTAAGAGGTTTATCCTTGGATCTTCTTTGTAATTCTTCAGATGGCAGTTTGCATCTTTTGGCTGAAGTTATGACAGTTATAGCATTCAAGATCATTGTTCAATAGGTCAAAGTGATTTGTGCAACTTTGTCTACTCATTGGTTGTTTAGTTCTATGTTGCAAAGATTGTTTATTTCTTGATCTCCTGAGTTGCATGTCTCTAAACTTAATTTGACAATTTGCAATCTTATGACCAAAATTAGAGCAATAAAAACAGTAACCATGGAAGAAATTTTGGTACCTGAAGGATGGCCTTCTTCTTGGCATTTGTTTCTCCATCTTATGATATCTTTTTTTTTTATCAGGGATCATCTTGTCTTTATTATCTTCTAGTGGCGGAGTACTCACATGGTCTAATTGTCTGCTGACTTGGAACTTGATCATCTTTACTGGCTCTTTGTTTTCTAGTTGTGTATTGCTTGAACCACTTGCATAGCCTAAACCAGTCTTCAACAAAGGAGATCTTTGATTTCTCATAATGTCATTTAGTTCTACTGAGGCTTTAATTCTTGGAAGATTTTGTAGATATAATGCTTTAAACTTCTCCATCTCTTTCCTAGTTTTCACTACCTCTTCTTCCAAGGCTTCACATATTGCCTTCTTCTATGATAATTGTTGTTTCATAATGTCCTCTATTTTCTTTACGTATTCTAATTCCACTTTTGGTAGGGAAAAGTCTTCATCAAGTTTTTTATTGTCTTTCTCAAACTGTATCACATTGTTTTTTCTTTCTCTTCTTAAATCCGAGTCAGAAATTTCTTCTAGGGCAGTGATTAGTTCTCCTTCCAATTCAACCACAAATTCTTCATAATTAACATCACTTATTGTGATTTTATTATCATAATACTCTTTGGACATAAGCATAAAGTCATTAACCTTATATTCATAAGAAGAATCATTATCTGTGTCTCCTGAAGAGTCATCATTGTTTACACATAAACTTTTCTTTTTACCAAATCTCTTGTATTTGTACTTCTCTTCACCTTCAAAGTTTTGGTCCTTCTTATTATGTGGACAATTAGATGCAAAGTGACCTATCTTTCCACAATTAAAACATTTGAAGGGAAACTTTCCTTGGTACTTGCCTGATCCTTTCTTTAGTCTTTTCACAAATTTTTCTTCAATTTCATGAGGCTCAGAATCCTCATTCTTATCTGTTTTAAATGATGGTTCTCTAGAGGTGGGTTTATCTTTACTAATCCTCATTTCATAAGTAGTTAGAGTTCCTATAATTTGATCAATAGACAAAGTCTTAAGATCATTTAGTTCTTCTATTGCAGAGACTTTTGGATTAAATCTATCTGGTAGAGATCTTAAAATCTTCTGAACTAAAAATGTGTCTTCAATCTTCTCACCAAGACCCTTCATGGAATTCACAAGCTCTTCAACTCTTAAGAAAAAATTATTAACTCTTTCATCCTCATTCATCTTTAGTTGTTCAAATTTCAATCTATATGTCTGAAGTTTGGCATCTTTTACTTTCTCATTTCCTTCATAACTGCTAATGAGTTTATTCCACATCTCTTTGGCAGAGTCAAGATACATTACTTTTACAAATTCATCTTCAGCAAGCACACTCAAGATAGAATTCATTTCCTTTACATTGAAGCTAAATTCTAACTTATCATCTTTTGAAGATAACACAACAGGTTTTGTATATCCAGTCTCTACACAATCCCAGACATCAAAACCTAAGGCCATAATGTATGTTCTCATTCTAACCTTCCAGAAAGAAAAAATATGTTCCATCAAATAGAGGAGGCTTATTGGTCGAAGTTCCTTCATGACTTGTCATGTTTAAGCTTACTGGTCTACCTTTAAATAAAAGGAATCAGCTCCGATACCAATTGTTGGAAATACTAAGACAACTGAGAGGGTGATCCGTATTTTATGAGTAGAACGAAATGAATACAAATTATTAACATATTCTTAACACAAAATAACATATATACAGTAAAATTGGTTTTCTATTCAATAATGAAATAAGCTGAAACTGTAAAATGCAGCGGAAACAAGCTTGTTGGAATGGTGACGGCTTATCTTTGAGAAGAGATGGGACGGTTGCACTCATTCACAAGACGATAATTACCATGTGGATCTGAAGGCCTTTTACAATAAACAGGAATGCCAAAAACCCTAGACATCCAAAACCTAACCCTAGGAGATGAAGAGCCAAAAGTCATCTAGGCCCCATTTGGGTAAGTTAGTACATTAACTTCCCGGGGTCGTAACTTTTGCATACGATCTTCATTTTAGGTGTATGCTATCCTGTTGGAAAGGTATCATCGAGGAGATTCATTTTTGGGCCTCAATAATTCCCTTATCTATCATTGAGTTGGGAAAATCCCGAAAAACCTTCATTTAGGCCCTTAAAATGGCCCCGGAAGTGAAAACTGTTAAAAATAGTAAATTGCCAAAATTGTCAGATAATTGTTTTGAGCTAGTTGCAAAAGGTGGGTGGCCACTGATATACATTTGGATAAATCCTCCCTCGTTAGGAAGCAATGGTATTGATTGTGTTGATTTCCCCCATCAAATGAGGAAATTTCTGTTGAATTTGGCCCCGGGTGAGCCACGTGCCTTGGTGCAGGAGTTGCCCTGCTTTGACGACTCAATAAAGATGGATGCTTTTCTGTCGAGTTCCCTTGATATGTGTGTCCACCATCTGATTGTTGGATGATTATTGGATGCATTCGGGGTTGAGATCTATTGGTGTCATCTGTTCTGCTACGTCTGAGGTGTCCAATAATGGTGGGAAATAAGGGCGAAGGAGATCCATGTTGAACACTGGATGCGGGCTAAGGAAAGGAGGAATGTTGAGCTCAAAAGAGTTATCACCCATGGCCTTGGTGATGGTGTATGACCCATAACAGAGTGGGTGAAGCTTCCGATGGGGTCTTGTAAGGCATTTTTTCTGCAAGTGTAACCAAACTTTATCTCCCACCTGAAACTTATGTGGCACCCGATGTTGATCATGGCGTTGTTTGTACTTGTCATTGGAATTTTGTAGGATATCCTAAACCTATTGGCGGATATGTTGGATCCACTCAATGAACCATGTGGCTTTGTCAACTTCAGTTGGAACAGGATATGAGTTGGTCGAGGTTACCGTAAGGGGAACTGCAACATCTATGGGACCCAATGGTTGTAATCCCAACCCCACATGAAAGGGGATGTGGCCAGTTGAGCTATGCAGGGCTTGGTTGTAGCTATGTTGGACATAGGGAAGGCTCTCATCCCATGTGTGAGGGTTATTTATATTATACATGCGAAGGATATGCACAACCATTCGATTTACAAACTCGGTTTGGCCACATGTCTAGGGGTGGAAGGCTGCGGATTTGGTTAGCTTGGTGTCCAGCAATGACTAGAGGCTCGACCAGAATGTGCTGAGAAATTTACTATCCCTATATAAGACAATGGTTTGTGGGAGTGAAAAATGTACCCAGACCCGTTCAAAGAAGAGCTTGTCAATGGCCTATGTTATGATGCTCTTCTTGCAGGCAACCATAATTGCCATCTTAGAAAAGAGGTGAACAACCACAAAAGCATAGTCATTTACCCGCTTGGTGGATGGGAGGCCCGACATGTAGTCCATTGATATGGATTCCCATGGCCTGTTAGGAGTAGGAATAAGGGTGTACACACCCTGTTTCTTAGTGGTTGGTTTGGAAATATCGCAGGCAATGCAGGACCTGATATACTTGTTGACCTCCTGTCAGAGTTTCGACCAGTAGAAATGTTTCTGTAGCATCGCCACTGTATTTTCAATGACGAAGTGTCCTGCCACCCAACTGTAGTGGGATTCCTATAATATCTTTGCTAATGTATCTAGTTGTACTTATCTATACAACCCTTTTTTCTCACCTCCAAACACATGAATAATGGCATATGAGAGGTCCATATGCAATGTTCCCCCAAATATTTTAATCCAATACCTTGACAATAACATACCAAACTTAGGGGTAACATCAACCACTACAATATCCATGACCACACTCTTCATGGGTAGTTGAAAGAGGGTAACAACTAGGTCTTTAATCACTCCAAGGAATTTCACTTTCCTAGATACAAAAGAGAATAGATCATGATATGTTTTGGTAATTTCAAGATCCAACTCATCGATGAAATTTTTAGGCATTAGGTTATGAGATGCACCTAAGTCCATCAAGCAATTATGCAACATTTTATCATGAATATTCAATGAGGTATAAAAGGGAGGAGAGGAATCATCCCTATATTCTACCAAGGGCCCCAATATGACTGCTAGTTTTTCATCTTGTAAATTCACTGAGTATATTGAGTGTTAAGTAGGCACAGGCTGCAAGATTTTGGAAAGGTACTTCCTAAATTCTTCATTCTTGATCAACTCAAAAAATGGGATTGGAATCTTAATTTTTTGTATTGCATTTTCAAAGCTAAAAGAAGAAGGATATTTTAGAATCTCCTTAATTTATGGAACATGAGCCTTAATCACAGGTTGATTTTTTGGTTCCTCATTTTCTTTATTGGTTGTAGTCACTATTTTAGAAAAAAAATCAGATTTTTTAGGTTGATTGTGTTGGTTTCAGAAGTCACTCCTGGATTGCAGCAGGAGCAGAGCCCGACACCCATTAGTTTTACGTCATGATTTGTTTATAAAGGTTGATGAAATGGAAAGAAACTCAAAACCATATCGTTCTAACTCAGAAAATTGGGCTAGAACAACAGTGACATATGAGGTCTTGACCTAACTTAAGCCAGTAATAATGATAGTGGTGAGTAAGTGGAGGGAAAGAGAGGGGAAATGAAGTTTGCTCTGGACATCCGATCTTCCAGCAGTCTTTAGAAAAGAGGAAAAGTCTCGAATATGAGATCCTCTCAGAGCCGAATAAACTTCAAAATGAACCTAAAAATATTGTAGAACTGCTATAATCAAACCTACATTATATAGCTATGCAACACCTGACTGGATCATCCATGCCCGGGCTTTCAGATTCAGAGGGAAAACGAAAAGAAGAAGTTGGATTCCATTAAGAAAGAAGTCTCAAATGTTCCTCTATAACCAAAGAACCAAAGGATAAATTAAATATTTACAATCGGGATCTGTTCTCTACCATCGGTACTTACAAAATACAAAAAACTGAGTAAATATACTCCTAAAAATTTGCCTAATAGAGGCATCTTAGAACTTCTAGGGCATGGCATCTCTTCAATCAAATCTGGCCTGAACTCCTTCATGAGACGTCACCTTAACTTTGCATGGCCTTTGCAGGGGGGGTAGCTGAAACATTAAAGGCGAAAATAGCGTGTGCAGACTACTCTGGTCAGACGAGGACTCAGCATGGCTTCTTTGAAAAAAACTAGCATACAGGACTATCTCGGGAAGACTGCCTGTCGGGATCCTTCATGCTTTGCATTTAATGAGTGAGTCAAGGTTTCAACTACCTTCTCCCACCTTCATTTAATTTTAGCAGGGACCAAGGTCGAGGCTGAGTTGAAATGGTACCTGGAGAATGCAACGATTCCTTCTACAGCTAAACCCGGTGCTTTGGCCCTTTGCACAGTTCTTTCTATCACCCCAACTGACCATGGGCTGTGACCCTGTGCTTATATTCAAAGGCACTTTCGGGATTTCGCGTTTTGATGATTCTAAAATGCAGCAGAAGGAGGAGACCCTTTGTGCTCTTGATGTCCCGGTAGCCTAAATGGCTTGATCGCACACCACGTGTCCCATTGGATGGACAACCTAGATCACTTCTCAAATGTGGGACCGCTTCTGGCCTGGACCCTTTCGGTGTTTTGGGCTTTGGGGTTCTGAAATGTAGTGGAAGGAGGAGACCCTCTGTTCTCTCGAAGTCCCGGTAGCCGAAATGACTTGATCGCGCACCATGTGTCCCATTAGATGGATGGCCTAGATCACTTCTCAAATGAGGGACTACCTCTGGCCTGGACCATTTCAGCATTTCGGGCTTCAGGGTTCTGAAATGCAGTGGAAGGAGGAGACCCTATGTTCTCTTGAAGTCCCGGTAGCCAAAATGGCTTGATCGTGTGCTACATGTCCCATTGGATGGATGGCCTAGATCACTTCTCAATCAACAGTCCTTATTCTTTTGGGATTTCGTGCACTAGGGATACATGATGCAAGGAGGAGAGACCCTTGTATGCTGAAGTCCTGGTAGCTGAAATACCGAAATGGCTTGATCGTTTCGTGAGTTTGGACATAGGATATGAGCTCAGGTTCTTGACCACGTGCAACTCTATAACCCAAATTTACCCGATGGTCGTCGATCTGCCCCATTTGTGGATCCTCGTCGTTGAAAGACAAAGTTCCTGCTCACTTGATTTTAAGCCCGAAATGGGATTCTTTTTTGGGTTACGCTCGGTGCTCATGGCTACAACCTTTGAATAAAACACACTCGACTGGTTTTCAAACCCTACTTTTATGCATTTACACCATGGGCCCGAAACCAGAAGAAAACACCATCTTGCAAGAATTTGCACTAACATTAGGCTCCATGGGGGATAGAGTCATCCCTACAATGCTCTAAGAACTCATTTGTAGCTTCAGTGCCTTGTTTTTGGGTTATGGAGTCATCTATTAAGCCGAAAATAAATAAGTAAACAACTAAAAGGACAATATTTACAAAATGAGGATCTACCTACGACTCAAACAAAACATCTTTTTAGGAAATGCCCATTTACTGGGCCATTAAAAACTTCCTCACCCTCCAAATCCTGCAACCTATAAGTGTTATTTGAGAATACTTCAGTGATCCTAAAGGGACTGATCCAGAGAGCATCAAACTTGTTTTTTTTTCCCCTATCCTGCCTGGATGCATCCCACTTAAGTACCAAATCCTCGAGCTCGAATTCCTTCTTTGTGACCTTCTTGTCAAAAGCTTGCTTGACCTTTTGCTGATGACTATGGGCCACGTCTATCACCTGTTCCCTGATCTATTGCACCTCCACTATTTGATGAATCCTTATGACCATATGATCTAGCTGTCCTTCAAGGTCCTGAAAGAATTTCTCTACAGGTAACGCGATTTGAGTGGGAAAAATAGCCTCTGTCCCATAAACCAGTTGAAAAGGTGAGGTTCCCAGGGACTTTTTCGTTGTCACTCGATCGACCCATAGAGCGAATTTTAGCTTTGAATCCCAGGCCCTCTTATTTTCTTCCAACAATTTTTTGATGAACTTGATTAGGATTTTATTGGAAGATTCTGCCAGACCATTTCCTTGAGGATAATAGGGGATGGAGTGAATTAGTGAAATTTTGAACTGTTCATAGAACTTAATCATATTCTCAGACTTGAAAGAAGCAGAATTATCAGTGACAATTCTGCTGGGAAAGCCAAATCTGGCTATGATATCCGCCAAGAAGCTGATAATAACCTTGTGAGAAGCACTCCTGGTGGGGGCCGCTTCTATCCAATTAGTGAAATAGTCTATCGTAGTCAGGATCTATCTGTGTTGGCCACTTGAAGGAGGATGAATCTCCCCAATGAATTCCAACCCCAAATGTTGAAAAGGTGTTGAAGCTACCACAGGCTTTAGTGGAAGTGAGTTGAGCTGCTGCTTTCCTGAGAACCTTTGGCATTTGATACAGGCTCTAACTTCTCTGCAGACATCAGTGAACAAGGTGGGCCAGTAGTACCCAGCCCTAAGAATTTTGTGAGTTGTGGTCTTCCAAAAATGATTCCCTCCACAAAGGCCTCCATGGAACTCGAACATAACTTTCTAGGCTTCCTGTGGGCTCAGACACCTCAGCAACACCCCTAGGGGGCCTCTCCAGTACAAGACTTGGTCAATGAGGCAATACCTTATCATCTTGAGCTTTAAATCTCTTTCCTTACTCTTACCCATTCCATCAGGAGGCTTCAACTCTTTCAGAAAGTATAAAATGTCTCGGTACTAGGTGCATTCTGCTAGTGATGAGCCGTCATGAGAGATTTTGTTGGATGACTTTCTGAGAAAGTATTTATGAAGCTAACCCCCAAGGCCCTGAAATTGGATTCAACCAACAGCTTGGCTAAACCCTACCCTTTAACCAACTTGGTGGGATTTATCTCTAGGTCAAACTCCAAAATCTTGACGATCCATTTACCTCTTCTTCCATCTACATCATGCTGTATAAGGATATCTTTCACGGATGTTGAAGGCACGTACACAGTCACTTTTGAGTGAAAGACATAGACACTGAAATCTTTGAGAGCCTTCACTAAGGAATAATCTTGTTTTTCCATGATTTCATACCTGATCTCTGCATCTCTTAATGCCTTGTTGAAGAAGGAAATGGGCTGCTCTCGACCTTCCTCATTTTTCTGCAACAAGACCGATGTTATTGTATCAAAAGAAGCGAACAAAAAAATTAGAAAATCCTTGGAATAGTTAGGACTGATTAGTACATGTGCCTCAGTCAACACCCTTTTTATTTGGATGAAAGATTGCCTAGGCTCAACAGTCCATTTTACGTCATTTCCTTTCTTGAGCATGGATGTGATGTGTTTCACCAACTCAACAAAATTTGAGATGAATCTCCTCATAAAATTAATCTTCCCCAAAAAGGCCTGAACTTCCTTTCTAGATCTGGGAAGTGACAGGATCTGAATTTCCTCTTCCCTATTGGGATCAATCCTCACTCCCTCTATTGATACTATATGGCCTAACAACTTCCCCTCCTTCGTAGAAAAAATGGACTTCTTGGGATTTAAAGAAAGGCCAAACTTCCGACATTTCAGGAAAACCTTCCTTAGGTGACAACAGTGCTCCATATGAGACCTGGAAAAGACTGTGATGTCATCCCGATAGATCACCACAAAATGGTCTTTCTCTCCTATGAAGGCCATATCCATAGCTCACTGAAAAGTTGCTCCTGCTATCAAAAGTCCAAATGACATCTTGGCATACATGAATGTCCCCCAGGGAGTGGTGAAGGTCATCTTCTCTCTGTCCTCGGGCATGACTGATATCTGATTATGCCCAGAGAAGCCATCAACCATGGATATCCTGGATGCACCAGTTACCCTCTGCAATATGTGTTCCATGTTGGGCAAGGGATAATTATCTTTCTTTGATCTCCTGTTGAGGTTTCTGAAGTCAACACAGAGCCTGATTTCACCACTTTTCTTCCTCACCTGGACCAAATTGGCCACCCACTAAGAATATCTCAAGGGAACAATGATTTGGGCATCTAACAATTTCTTTACTTCTCTCTCCATGACAGGAAACACCATGGGATTTATCTGTCTTAAATTCTGCCTAAATGGTTTAGCCTCCTCCTTCAGTGGGATCTTGTGTTCAATGACAGACGTGTCATATGTCTTGAGGTCTTCATAAGTCCATGCGAACACATCAACAAATTCTCTTAATAGCTCAGTATATACGACCCTCTGTTCTCTGGTCAAACTGCTTGACAACTTGACAAACTTAGGCTCCTCTTGTGTGCCAATGTTTCACTCAGCTGAATCGACATCTTCATTTGAAACTTCACCCTTTAGTGCCACATCATTACCATCGAAAAATCTTTCTAAAGTGACTAGTCCCTTCGGAATGTGATTGCTAGGCAGCTGAATAATCTGGTGATTAGCAATTTTATTTAAAAATTCCTTAGGGTAGGGGTGACCTTCAAGGTCAGGGTCCTGATCAATGTGCAATGCAGAAAATCCGTCGACAGCCTGCAAAAAATTCTTGATTTCAAGATCGTCTTCGAATACCTTCCAATGTCTGACATTATCCAGTACAGCTGGCCTATATTTTGTTAGGACCCTATAATGTACTTTTTTTCTCATACTTTTTGCTATCATTACATCCTTTTCCCGCTCATATTTAAGCCTACATTATCACCTTAATCTATTTTTCCAAAGGTATATAATGTTTCTTCTCTTTGCTATATGTTTAATTTGTTTTACATGTAATTTTACATTACTTTCATACTTAGCCATTAATCAGAAATATATAGTTGCTAAAACAGTTTGAAGACTGCAGTTAATATATCATTGCTGCTTGAAGACCATGTTGTTGAAACAATTAAACAGTACGCAAATCCCGTTGCTAAAACAGTCTGTGATTTGCGATGTTGAAACGGTATTTCACATACAACAGTAACAAGAAAAGATAATTAAAGGAGTTGTTACACTGGCCGCAACAACTGTACCTCAAAGCCAACACCATTACAACCACTGTAACAACATTTTTCTATGGAAGATCAGAATATCCTATTCCAGCATAGAAGATTAGATCAGACTAAGAATAGGATTTATATGTAGACATGTAATCTTATGCTTAATTGTATTAAGAGGATTCTCCTCTTTAAATAGAGGAGAAATCATCATTAGAGGGGGATTACAGAAGGCTTAGATAGAAGGGAATTACAAAGAAGGAGCATGTTCACTTTTGATATTTTAACTTGTTACATTGGACAAATGAATAAAAGACCATTTTGAGCATTTCTTCTTAGTTCCCTTTCATTTATGGGGAATCTTGTGAGAAGGAGAGGGCCCACCTTCCTCACAAGATTCACCCATTAGTTTATGTAGTGTGTTAATTATTATTTTTATTCGTGCCTTGTTAAAACTTTGTTTTGCTGAAATTCTGTTTCAACTGATTGTTGCATCGTTTTCATACAATTCATTCATAGGTAATTGTTGATCACTTTGATTGGTAATTCTGTTTGCAGAATGAGTTTATGAAAGTGTGATAGTCAGAGATAGGTGCTGAAGATTCCTACTTTGGGGAATAGGGTCCTGTTCTCTGTTATAGGATAGTTAGTCTTCTCTTTTGTAGTTTGTTGAAAGGTTCCTTTTTCGTAGGTTGTTGTTTCTTAATATAATCCAGGATTCTTGTTATAATTATTTTCCTTTGAATCTTGAATTCTGCAATAGAAAGATTGCTTTTACTGTAATTAAAAGTAGAACTTCATTCTGTTCAAGCAAGGTGTGATTAGTATAACTTTTACTACAACTTTGGATTTCTTTTGAGATTGAGCATATACAATGTGTGATTGCATTTGAAATAAACATACTTCCCTAGGTTGACAATTTATGTAACACTTGATTTTTTTAATTAATAAACAATTATAGTGACCAACATTTTGGCGTCGTTGCCGGGGAAGGCAATTATAGATTTCGAAAGCATTTATGTTTTTCTTTCAGATGTACAAATTGCATGAGAGGATGTGGAACCCTCAAGGAAACTAACCCTACAGGTGGTAGGGGCAGAGGAAGGGGAGGAAGAAAGACTTTTATCGATGAGATTATATCAAAATCTGAATCTTTTGTTCCTCAGCAACCAAGCTCTCGAAAACCAAAACCTCAACCTTCCTTTCAAGCGAACTTTGAAACGGAGACAGTTGAGAAACCAACATAAAACATTGAGGATCAAGCAAGTGTAGTAGGGGAACAAACAGAAGAAACCATGGATGGGTATAATGAAGAACTGCACCATGAAGAACAGGTAGGTCCTGAAGGAGAGGTAAATGGTGAAAACTCTTTTTCTACCTTAGGATTTCCTATTGGTGATCTTCCTAGAGGAGTAGCTCCTATGAAGAATATTCCACTTTACCTAACTTTCATGGTTTATCTTCTGAAGATCCTGATGAATTCCTTTTCGAGTTTGACATATTATGCAGAAATTATGATTACATCACCAATGCTTAAAAATTAAATCTATTTCCAGCAACAATAAAGGGAAATGCATTAAGATGGTTCATGAGTCTTGGAGGTCATGTAATCGCAACATGGGATAAGATGAAACAAAAATTTCTGCACAAATATCAAGACTATTGTCGAACAAGAGAAAAAAGAGAGGAACTATTCAAGATGATATAGAAAGAGGATGAAAACATGGAGGACTTTGTGGAAAGGCTACAGTATAATCTACAAAGATCCAGTCACCTCGATGTAAGTAAAGATATTCTTAAAACAATATTATTAAAAGGAGTAAGGGATGACTGTCTAGATATGCTAAATATGCTTGGTAAAGGGGACATATCTAAAGAATCATATGATGAAATTGTTAACCTCTGTAAAAGATGTTCAAGAGGAGTTGTGAGGAATAGATCAAACAACAGGGACACCACATTTTCAAGAGTTCAAAAATCAGCCAGTGGAGGAGCAACAAGAGCCGAAATAGGTAATTTACTTAAATATTTTAAAACTGAAATGTTAAGTTCTTTTTCTTCACAAAATGACACCTTGCAAATTAAGAAGAAACAAGCCGAAGAAGAAGCGGCTTTGTCCATCTTTTGCTCCAAATGCAGAGAAAAGAACCCACTAAGGGAATGCCCATTGGACAAAATGCCAATTTGCACCCTTTGTGATAAGGATCATGAAACTCAACAATGCCCTTCTTTACCAGGAATCAAAGCATCATTACAACCAATCGATGAAGAAGCTGAAGCTGTCTATCTGTTGACACAGAGAAGGTAATGGAAATTGTGGGGACAAGGTATGAATCCTAATATGCCATTTACATATTCTAATCGTTGGAATAATTATCCTTCTTTTAGTCAAGCAAATTACCCTCCCTTTAACCAAATGCAATACCCACCCTTCAATCAAATGAAGTATCCACCCATGCAACAAAAAATCCCTCCCTTTGTAGACCCAACAATGTGGACTCCTTGGCCTCCACAACAACAACCTTACTTTAACCAATGGAATCCAAATTGGAGAGGTCAACAACCCCCATTTCCAAATCAATTTCCTCAATTTCAATCACAA
>SNQJ01S0042872.1:5550-46080 GCA_010110895.2 Picea sitchensis | reverse complement strand
AACAAAATGGCATGATAAAATCATCAAGCATAAGCAATTCCAAAAAGGTAATTGGGCTTTATTGTATGATTCTCGGTTTAAATAATTTCAAGGGAAACTACGTACAAGATAGCTAGGACCTTACAAAGTGGATACTGTTTTCCCCAATGGAACAGTAAGGCTCCTAAAAATTGATGACTCTAAAAAACCGTTATTAGTGAATGGTCATCGACTTTGTCTATACCAGTGCCCCATTTCCAAAGAAGATTTTAAGGCCACATGTGTGGAAGATTTACATTATCTCTTTTTAGAGGAGCCTCCTACCCCTCATTGCATTTAATTTTTCTGAATTTAATTTTTAAGTATAAGATTAAATTTCTTTTACTAATAATCCCTGCCAAGGGATGGCATGTTACAATTGATTCTTTTGCAGATTCTCGATCCAAAAAAGGCCTACCAAGAAAGGACAATCTTACTACATGCAGATCCAAGCTTCATCTTGTGAAACATTGCTCCCTCTTTCTTCAAACCATTCATCTTCATTTCCCATCTTCCAATCTTCTTTCAACATCCCCATCATTCATCCCCTCTCATTTTTTTCCCTTTCCATTCCCTGTCCCCATTTTCCCATTGCTGAAACACCACTCTTCAACAACATTTTTTTCCCCATTTTTCCCATTGCTGAAACACCACTCTTCAGCAACAATTTTTTTCTCCATTTTTCCCATTGCTGAAACACCACTCTTCAGCAACATTTTTTCCCATTGCTGAAACACCACTCTTCAACAACATTTTTTCCCCATTTTCCCATTGTTGAAACACCACTCTTCAACAACATTTTTCCCCATTTTTTCCATTGCTGAAACACCACTCTTCAACAACATTTTCCCCATTTTTCCCATTGCTGAAACACCATTTATTCAGCAATATTTTTCATTGTTGAAACATCACTCTTCAGCAACAATTTTTTCATTCTTTTCCTGTGCCGAGACACCACTTTTTCAGCATTGCCCATTTTTCCGTTGCTAAGACATGACTATTCATCATTTCCTGTCATAAGAACATCTTCTTCATCCCTTTCGCTCTCACTTCTCCTATTTCTCATACTACATTTTGTCCTTTCACTACCTTCTCCCATGATTAAACAAACCCTCGATACAATTTCTTTCATAATTCCAAAGTTTCTTCCATGATTACTGCAAATCTATTATGAACAGGCACTATATTTTTCGAAGTACAAATCAAAGGTAAAGATGAGGTATGTAAACTTTATATGTAAATACAATTGAACTATGGCTAATGAGAAGATCCTGATTCATTATTACCATGATCCCCATACACTTAAAGTCATTATTTTAGCCATAGTTGAGGGGGGAATATCGAAACTTTATGCCATCATTTCACACGAACTGACTACCGTCACTTATTTTTATCCATTATCTCATCTTTTCACCATCATTTACATGCCCTCATCTGCAAAAATTACTATGTTCGGGTGTGGTTACTCAGCTCTATGCCTGTGCATTTTACTGAGCTAAATAGCTATGGGAGGTCCTGTTATACGATACGAACCCGTCATGACAACCCTACTAGAATTGTATCCAGAAGTCTACCAAATCTTTTAGCAGGCTGGCTGGCTGGGTTATTTTCAGAGGCTCCAGGGATTTGATCAACAACAAGTTCTTCAATTTGCTCAGAATCTTCAAGAAGACCATTCTATTGTTCAAGGGGTTCGAATTCCAGTCACAGAGGATGATATAGCACAGGTTTCGGGTCTTCCTGTCACTGGCATTCACTTGTTCAGCCACAAACACATTATTCTTAATGCCCAGCAGGATTTTCTCTTGCTAGGAGAACAAGTTGAGCCTAAAGCCCGGGGTGTTCAACTTAGATCGTTGTCGCCTCCTTGGCCGAAAGTTGTAGAGTTTTTCAAGCACTACCTTACCTGTGAAGGCCGATACCAGGTAGTTTATTAGTACAACTTTGTCTTGTTATCTCATTTATGACATGATAGACTGGTGAATATTCCTTACTATCTGATCAGATGTCTTAGAAATATGTCGCATTATTGTAGACAGGTTAAAAATCCTATCCTTTCCCTCACCCATCACCGTCTCGTTCAATTACTCATCCAAAAGGGTTTTTCCCAACAAAACGCTCTCCTAAAAAATCCACCCATAAACCATCAAGAAGTTGCTGAACATCCTGAAAACCCTCATGAAGAGCAACCACAAAACCTTCCTGGACCTCCAGAAATACCTATTAATCCACCTACAGATCCAATTGATCCAATTAACCCTCCTACCATACCAAGTCCACCCCACAATTTACCAGAATCATCTACTCCTAGTATTCATATCCCTAGCGATGATTTTCAAGCAGATAAACCTGATAACCCTCCCTACTCCATCACTGAGGAAAAACCCACTCACAAAAGAAAGAAGAAAACTACTACTTTTCCTTCCTTTTTACCTAGAAGATGAACAAGGGCTTCAACCAAAGCAACAACTATTGCCACTACCCTAAACCCCCAACTCATTTTGCTAGAAGCCCATACACCTCCACCCTCCCAAATCCTGGAATTTTTACCTGTTCCACCCACGAGCACTGAAACACAAGAACCAGAGGCCCAGGGTGCTGCAACATCATTTTATTTACATCAAGTAGCTGTCACACAAGAACCAACTACTCATTCAGTAGTTGTCACACAAGAACCAACTACTCATTCAGTAGTTGTTACACAAGAACCAGCTATAGCTATTACACAAGAACCAGCTACAGCTAAAACACAAGAACCAGTTGTTGATTTTGTTCCTGAAATACAAGAATCAGATGTGCACGGTGTTGCAACACTATTTTCTTTACATCAAGTAGCTGAAACACAAGAATCAACTACTGATTTTGTAGTTGCTCCACAAGAACCAACTACTGAGGTTGTGACTGTTACACAAAAACTATTCACCCCTCTTGATACACCTATGATAGATCAACAACCAGAACCAACAATGGCTTATCTCTTACAAGATAATGAGTTTCTAAGATTAGAACTAGAATCTTACAAGCAAGAGCTGGTAATGGAAAAGGAAGCCTATGACAGGGAACTCAATTTGTATACCTTAGCTCGTGCAGCGGCCATGGCAGAAAAAAACACAAAATATGATCAGTATAGAGAGTATATGTGCAGCCAATGTGGGGATATTTATGATCAAGCAGGCTACAAAGTGGTTCAAATCCCAATGCCTGGAGATTCCCCTGCACCTACGACTTTTGCAGTTAAAAAAGAGGAATGCCCTACTGTTACACAAGAACCAGTAGGACCTTCAAAAATTCCAAAAAGCAAAGCTAATCCACAGGAACCCTGGCCTACAACAATTGTTAAATCCGAAGCTCTTGTTTTTATTAGTAAATCTGCTCAAACTCTGCCTATCAATGAATCTACCTACCACTTGCAATGTTGGAACACAAACTCAACCATGGAACGAGCATGTAGTAATGAACAAATGGAAAAAGGAGTCTGCTATTACACAGGACAAAAGCTTACAGGAGCACAAACTACTTTGGCTGAACCACATATATTCAAACTGGGAAGATTTGGAGAAAACATGCCAAGAATCTCGTGCCCATAAGAAGCAGAATGAGGAGTTAAAAAGCAAATTGCTCCTGATCTTCGATTTTGTAAAAAAATTGTTGGCTGCTAGGAAACCATCCCCAAATTACTCTGTTTTCCTTATAGAATGACTTGCATTCTTTCAGATGAAATCAATCAAAGATGGAATACCCTATGCAGTGTTCAAACCAAAAGATTTTGTTCAAACTTTTGCAGAGGCCTCTACTACTGATCAACATCTACTATGTGAGTTATATCTTCATAATGAAGCCATTCCTGAGAACAAACAGCTTAATCTTAATCCTCTTGTTGGTGATATCCAGATTTGGGCACTCGCCTCCTTCCTTGCCAACCAGATTACGTGGCAGAATGATTTTCTAGCTGTCAGGCATAATGAAGATAATCGTCTCCTCTGGATACGGCCAAAACCACAGAACAATGCCACCTTTACTGCAAAATATTATCAATTTTTGAAGAAACCAGGGATGATTCAACATATGCGGCAACTATAGGCAATAGTACTTTAGGATTGTCAACAGTTTATTAAAACCAAAGAAACTACTACCCTAAAAGAAAATAACATGTTTTGGCATCAATCTTCTGAGCAAATGCAGGAGCACAATCCATTTAGTCCTACCAATCTTGAGACAACAATCTTCTGTGTACCTACTTACATCAAATGTGTCCAACAATGCGCTGAAAATTGGATAGGTTATCAGTTCCATTTTCCCATTCTGTGGATGCCAGCAGAGAAGTATCAGGCTCATCATAGGTTTCCCAAGAAGGTTGAAGCAGCAGCCTGGCAAAGGCTGCAATATATTCAAGGATTCAGAGCCCCAACAGACAATACTTTCTATAGCTACTGCTCAAGTAATTTGCACGCCCAGAGTCGGTATCCAGATTCTGATTCAGATTGAATTTGCCTGAGGACATGCAACCTTTTTAGTTGGAGGGGATGTTAGGACCCTATAATGTACCCTTTTGCTCATACTTTTTTCTATCATTACATCATTTTCCCGCTCATATTTAAGCCTACATTATCACCTTAATCTATTTTTCCAAAGGTATATAATGTTTCTTCTCTTTGCTATATGTTTAATTTGTTTTACATGTAATTTTACATTAATTTCATACTTATCCATTAATCAGAAATATATAGTTACTAAAACAGTTTGAAGATTGCAGTTAATATATCATTGCTGCTTGAAGACCACATTGTTGAAACAGTTAAACAGTACACAAATCCCGTTGCTAAAACAGTATGTGATTTGCGATGTTGAAATAGTATTTCACATACAACAGTAACAAGAAAAGATAATTAAAGGAGTTGTTACACTGGACGCAACAATTGTACCTCAAAGCCAACACCATTACAACCACTGTAACAACATTTTGCTACAGAAGATCAGAATATCCTATTCTAGCATAGAAGATTAGATCAAACTAAGAATAGGATTTATATGTACACATGTAATCTTATGCTTAATTGTATTAAGAGGATTCTCCTCTTTAAATAGAGGAGAAATCAACATTAGAGGGGAATTACGGAAGGCTTAGATAGAAGGGAATTACAGAGAAGGAGCGTGTTCACTTTTGATATTGTAACTTGTTACATTGGACAGATGAATAAAAGATCATTTTGAGCATTTCTTCTTAGTTCCCTTTCATTTATGGGGAATCTTGTGAGAAGGAGAGGACCCACCTTCCTCACAATATTCACCCATTAGTTTATGTAGTGTGTTAATTATTATTTTTATTCGTGCCTTGTTAAAAATCTGTTTTTCTGAAACTCTGTTTCAACTGATTGTTGCATCATTTTCATACAATTCATTCCTAGGTAATTGTTGATCATTTTGATTGGTAATTATGTTTGCAGAATGAGTTTATGAAAGTGTGATGGTCAGAGACAGGTGCTGAAGATTCCTACTTTGGGGAATAGGTTCATGTTCTTTGTTACATAATAGTTAGTCTTCTCTTTTGCAGTTTGCTGAAAGGTTCCTTTTTCGTAGGTTGTTGTTTCTTAATATAATCCAGGATTCTTCTGATAATTATTTTCCTTTGAATCTTGAATTATGCAATATAAAGATTGCTTTTACTGTAATTCAATGTACAACTTCAGTCTGTTCAAGCAAGGTGTGATTAGTATAACTTTTACTACAACTTTGGATTGCTTTTGAGATTGAGCATATATAGTGTGTGATTGCCTTTGAAATAAACAGACTTCCCTGGGTTGACAATTTATGTAACACTTGATTGTTTTAATTAATAAATAATTATAGTGACCAACATATTTTATCTCAACATCATATTTTCTCTTAGGCATCAGAGGGATCATGAATAGACTCACCGAAACAGCTAAGGAATCGACCAAAGAATTTCTCTCCCTTGGAATAAAAGAGATGTTGAAAGCTGAGAAGAAATGTTCAATCAAGTCCCACACCTCATTTTTGTAGCTCCTGAGTCGAGGATGCTTGGCCCGATAAAAATTTCTGACTTGTTGAATAATCACCTCCGCATCTCCGAACACTGTTATCTCCTCTATCCCCATATCCTTTGCAGCCCTTAAACCCATAACCAGAGCTTCGTATTCCACCACATTATTGGTGGCTTCAAATTCTAGCTTCTATGGCAGGGACATTGTTTCCAGACAAGGTGACACCAACACTACTCCAGTGCCAGCGCCTTCACTAGAAGAAGCCCCGTCGAAAAACATCTTCCAAACAGAGGTGGTTGGGGGGGGGGAATCTCATGATTAAAAGGGGGGTGCCTTCTGATTTGAAAAGGAGCTTCAGGAGCAACAATGAGTTGCAACAAACTAGATCTCAAATCAATGTCTAGTGCAAAGATAGGGTGATTAGTGGGATTTGCCTCATCACTAACAATGTAGGCTAGTTGGGCTTCTCTGTACAACCTCTTGTGTTCCCCTCCAAAGACTGGAATGGTAGCATATGTGAGATCCATTTGTAATGTTCCTCCAAGATTTTTAATCCAAGATCTTGACAACAATATGCCGAACTTGGGAGGAACATCGACTACTACAATGTCCATGACCACACTTTTCATTGGCAGCTGAAACAAAGAGACAACCAAGTCTTTGATGACTCTAAGGAATTTCACCCTCCTTGAATCAAAAGAGTACAATTCATGGTAATCCTTTGTCACCTCCAGTCCCAATTCTTCCATGACTATTTTGGGCATAAGGTTGTGGGAAGCTCCTGAATCCATGAGGCAATTATGCAGCACCGTATCATGTATGTTCAGGGATGTGTAGAAGGGAGGGGATGAATCACATATGTCTTCTACCATGGGACCTAGGACAACTATTGGATTTTCATATTGAATATTTATTGATTCTGTGGAAGGCTGGGGGTTCTCGGATTGTAGCAGCTTAGAGAAGGACCTTTTGAAATCTTCATTTTTAACTAGTTCTGAGAGGGGTACAGGAATTTTGATCTTCTGAATCTCATGCTCAAAACTAAAAGAGGAGAGGGGCTTAGGAGGTTCCCTTAAATCAGAGACAGGTTCTTTGGCTGCTGACAAAGTATTCTAAGCTTTCTTTACTTTAGTAGTTATCGTTGCAGCTTTAGCAAGCCCTTCTGCTATGAGGGGTTGATCCTGGTTGTCAAAAGTATCATATTTCTTCTTTGACCTGAGATGGTATTTGTTATGGGCATTGTTGGCCTTCTCCCCTTTACCCAAATCATTGATTTGGATGTTCATAAGGGACTCTTCATATGCATATTGAGTCAAATGGAGAAAATGGGAGGTGTTTTCAATGTAGTGAATTTCAGGGTTGAGTTCTTCTATCTCCTCTCCTTCCTCATGAGAAACCATGTTGCTTTGGAGAGGGGTCTGAATCCCTTGATCATCTCTATGTTTGTTCCTTTGTTTCCTTGGGAAGACTTGTGGCACATTGTTACCAGGCCTCCTGAAACCTCTGTTATCAGTATTCTGGGGATTTTTTTACACGGCCTTCCCCTCTAACTCCCACCTTTCCATCCTAGCCGAAAGAGATTTCAGCACTTTAGTTACCTCATCCATTTGAGGGGGAAAGGGAGAGAAATGGGATGAGGAGGCTTCAACCCCCTCAAAGGTATGTCTCTTTCAACCTTACTCTTGAGTCGGTCAACAACCAATATATTAGACTCTACTTCTACGACCGCGTCTTGTATGTGAGCCAGAGTAGTGGCTCTCCTTTCCCTCAACAGGAGGCAAAAATCAGGATCAAAAGCACTAGCATAAGTGATCTTCATAGAGGCTTCTGAGGGCTTAATCTTAGCAGGGATTTTATTGTACATTTTGTTAAATCTTTTGGATAAGTCAGAAACAGACTCTCCTTCTTTTCTCTTCAAAGATCCAAACTCTGTCATGTAATACATGAAGTCTTTTTTGTCTCCCCGTTGTCTCAAAAAGGCATTATCCAAAGCCTCAATCCCATTAACAGATCCAACAGGCAGGGCCCTAAACAATTTTCTAGCCTCACCCTCAAGGATATTGATGCAAATCCTCATCCACACATCTTCATGCATGATGACATGATCATCTATAAAACTGTAAAAGGCTTCAAGGTTTTCCTCTGCAGTTATGTCCCCCTCGTCCGTAAACTTGGGTAGTTGTTTGAGGTAGCCATCTGTTGGAAGGGTGTTGAGAGGCTGAGGTAACAGAAGGGGAGTGTACCTGGTGGCTATAATAGCCTCCATTCTGATCATGGGAGGATTTTCTCCTGCCATAGGGATATTAGGTGGAGGAGAACTCAAGGGGGGAGGAGCTTGAACAGAGGATACTGGAAATAGGCTTACAGATGAGAGGGAAGTGACAAGGGTTTCTCCATCTAGTCCAAAACTAGGAGGAGAAAACTCGGCAAGAACACTTCCGAAATTCAGGAAACGCGAGGCTTCAGAAAAGGTTCTGTTGCAAAGATGAGGAGAAGAAAAAGGAGTTCTGACATAAGGAGACTGCAAATTACCTGGTTCGGCGGTGGAAGTTTCTCCTTGGGGGGCCTTTCCTCTTATGAAACTCGTCTGTGGATTAGCTTCAGGCGTATCTAGAGGCATTTGTGGATGGCATCGCGTGTGTCTACCTCTGAAATCCACAATTAAAACAACAGGTTCACCACAGTGGAGTTGTCACAATGGAGTCGCCAGGTGCACAGTAGCAATCTTCAAAGGCTTTGATGCCTGATGCACCTTCAGAATCATAGGCTCAATGTCGGTCAATCTCGAGGAAAATTTTCAACTTCAATCCCCAGAAACAACACCATAAATGTTAGTTTCGGAAGTCACTCATGGATTGCAGGAGGAGAAGAGCCCGACACCGATCAGTTTTATGTCACGATTTTTTTATAAAGGTTGATCAAATGGAAAGAAACTCAGAACTATATCATTCTAACTCAGAAAAATGGGCTGGAACAACAGTGACATATGAGGTCTTGACCTAACTTAATCTAGTAATAATGATAGTGATGAGTAAGTGGAGGGAAAGAGAGGGGAAATAAAGTTTGCTTTGGACATCCGGTCTTCCAGCAGTCTTTACAAAAGAGGAAAAGTCTCGGATATGAGATCCTCTCAGAGCTTAATAAAATTCAAAATGAACCTAAAAAGATTGCAAAACTTCTATAATCAAACCTACATTATATAGCTATGCAACACCCGACTGGATCATCCATGCCTGGGCTTTCAGATTCAGAGGGAAAAAGAAAAGAAGAAGTTGGCTTCCATTAAGCAAGAAGTCTCAAATGTTCCTCTATAACCAGAGAACCAGAGGCTAAATTAAATATTTACAATCGAGATCTGTTCTCTACCATCGATACTTACAAAATACAAAAAACTGAGTAAATATACTCCTAAAAATTTGCCCAATAGAGGCGTATTAGAACTTCTAGGGCGTGGCATCTCTTTAGTCAAATCTGGCCTGAAATCCCTCATGAGACGTCACCTTAACTTTGCATGGCCTTTGCAAGGGGGGTAGCTGAAACATTAAAGGATAAAATAATGTGTGCAAACTCCTCTGGTCAGATGAGGACTCGACATGGCTTCTTTGAAAAAACCCAGCATACAGGACTATCTCGGGCAGACTGCCTATCGGGATCCTTCATGCTTTTCATTTAATGAGTGAGACAAGGTTTAAACTACCTTCCCCTGCCTTCATTTACTTTTAGCAGGGACTAAGGTCGAGGCCAAGTTGAACTAGTACCTGGAAAACATAGCGATCCCTTCTGTAGCTAAACCCAGTGCTTTATCCCTTTGCACAGTTCTTTCTATCACCCCAAGTGACCACGGTCTATGACCCTGTGCCTATCTTCAAAGGAACTTTCGAGATTTTGCGTTTTGGTGATTCTGAAATTTAGCGGAAGGAGGAGACCCTCTATTCTCTCAAAGTCTCGGTAGCCGAAATGGCTTGATCGCGTGACATGTGTCCCATTGGATGGACGACCTAGATCACTTCTCAAATGTGGGACCGCATCTGGCCTAGACCCTTTCAGCGTTTTGGGCTTCGAAGTTTTGAAATGCANTCTCTTGAAGTTCCAATAACTGAAATCTCTTGATCGTGCGCCACATGTCCCATTGGATGGATGGCCTAGATCACTTCTCAAATGTGGGACCGCCTCTAAACTATACCCTTTCAACGTTTCGGGCTTCGGGGTTCTAAAATGCAGTGGAAGGAGGAGACCCTCTATTCTCTCGAAGTCCCAGTAGTCGAAATGGCTTGATCACATGCCACGTGTCCCATTGGATGGACGGCCTAGATCACTTCTCAATCAACGGTCCCAGTTCTTTCAAGATTTCACGCACTGGGGATACATGATGCAAGGAGGAGAGACCCTTGTATGTTGAAGTCTCGGTAGCCTAAATACCAAAATGGCTTGATCATTTCGTGAGTTTGGCCATAGGAGATGATCTCAGGCACTTGACCACGTGCAACTCTATGACCCAAATTTACCTGATGGTCGTCGATATGCCCCATCTGTGGATCCTCATCGTTGAAAGACAAAGTTCTCACTCGCTTGATTTTAAGCCCGAAATGGGCTTCTTCTATGGGCTGCACTCGACCCTCATGGCTGAGGCCTTTGAATAAAACACACTCGACTGGTTTTCAAACCCTACTTTTATTCCTTTAGACCAGGGGACCAAAACCAGAAGAAAACACCTTCTTGCAAGAATTTGCGCTAACAGATTGTAAGTACTCAGATTTCCTTCGTCCTGTTTAGACCTCAAGTTGTACTTGTTTTGATTTTCTTTTGTTTTCTCTCCTTTACTAAATTTATTTAGTTGACTATACATAAGGGATTCATCGTAGGCAAACTGAGTTAAATGAGGAGAGGTAGAGGCATCACCTAGAAAGTGAATTTCCTGATCCACTCCTTCATCCTCTCCTTATTCATCATCAACCATGTTATTTTGAAGAGGAGTTTGGACCTTTTGGTTATATCTATTCCTCTGATCTCTTTGAAGGATTTGAGGAGCATTATTTTGTCTCCTGAACTTACCCTTGTTGCGAGTATCTTATGTGTTTTTGTTAGTTTGTCTTCCCTCAAGTTTCAATTTTTCCATCTCTACAGACAATGATTTAACTAATTTAGTCAATTCATCCACATGACGGTTGACACCTAGAGAATCAGAAGTTGAAGCCTCAGATTTTTGTTTCCTTCTTTCTCTATCATATTTTCCTCCAAGTTTATCATCTTCCAATATATTTGATTGCACCTCTAATGTTTCATCTTGCATATGAGATAAAGAGGTAGATATTCTCTCTCTCAATAGGAGGAAAAATTCAAGATCAAAGGCACTAGAATAAGTTATTTTGGAAGAGGTTTCAGTAGGTTTTATTTATGTACGAATTTTATTGTACATTTTATTAAACCTTTTGGAAAAGTATGAAATAGATTCCCCTTCTTTCCTCTTGAGTAACCCAAACTCTGTAATATAATACAAAAAATCTTTCTTATCACTCCAATGCCTTAAAAGGGCAT
This sequence comes from Picea sitchensis, assembly GCA_010110895.2. NCBI lineage: Eukaryota > Viridiplantae > Streptophyta > Pinopsida > Pinales > Pinaceae > Picea > Picea sitchensis. The sequence continues at coordinate 34,525 of SNQJ01S0042872.1, read as the reverse complement.
CATCAAAGGCTTCAATCCCCTAAACTATTTCCTAGATTCACCATCAAGTATTTGTACAAAAAATATCATCCATACATCCTCATTTTCAATATTTAGATTATCATCATAGCTATAAAAAGATGCAAGATGCTCCTCTGCAGTTATGTCCTCTTCTCATGTGAACTTGGGCATTTACTTAAGATAGTATCCTATTGGGATAGCATTCATAGGTTGAGGCAACACAAGAGGATTATACTTATTAGCCACTATGGAATCCATCCTATTTATAGGAGGGTTTGCACTTTCCATTTGATTATGAATAGGAGGATTATAAAGTCTAGGAGAATTAGGGGGAGACTTGACTAATACAACTACAGTCGGGATCATGGGTATCTTAGGAGAAGGAAGAGTATAGGATGGGGATTTTTCATTTTTAACAAACAGAGGTTGAGTCTTGGAAGAGGATGGTGAAAAATCCAAGGGAACTGAGGTTCCTTCTTCTTTGGTCACAATAAATTTAAAAGAGGGAGGAGAAGGAGAACCTAGGGTAGGAAAATCCTGTAGACTCTCAAGTCTAAACCAACTTACAACCTCAAGTGAGGCAAGCACTTTAAAATTTTCAAATATTTATTCTTTCAACTGGGGGTAAAAAATGGAATACTCTACAGGGAAATCTCCAAGATCTAATTTTTTAGTAGTTTCAACAAAAGGTAAATGAGGAGAACTAGATACAACTACTAGTGTTTTTAAAGAAGAATTGATAAAGTTTCTAGTAGTACCTGAAGTAGTAGTTGAAAATCCTTCTTGAGAAGATTTTCCTTTCTTGATGATCTACTCTGGGTCAGCTTCAGGTGTAGCCAGAGGTAAATGTGGAGTATACCTAGTGTGTCTACCTTTAGGAGACACAAATAAAACAATGGAGTCGTCAGGTGCAATCTGCAGTTTTCAATTTACTCATTATTGTGCACCCTCAGAATAAGTATTTTCTTTGTCATTCAATATTAGGGAAATGTTTTCAGTATTTTCTTTGGAAAGGGTTCCAAGAATGTTTGCACTGAAAGTCACACTTTGACTTCTAAAGTGTAATATCAACACCCATCGGTAGGTTTTAAAGATAATTTTTTATGATGATGTCAAATGGATCAAAACTCAGGCATAACAATGAAAATTACAGAAGTTTCCAGAAACGATGTATCAACAAATGAGGTCTTGGCTAACTTTGATTAGGGTTTTACAGAGTAAAATGGATAGATAGAAGAATTAATTAGAATATGAATATTTCTACCACTCACTTCAGGAAATACTAGCAAACAACTGAGGAAAGTCTTTTGACATAAGAACTTCTTTAATCAAAAGATAAAATATGATAAAATCATAGCAACATCACAATAAAAAATCCATTACAATACAGATACAATAAATCACATGAATAATTCAAATGACAGTAAATCAGAGTAAGATGAGATAAGATAATGGAAAGAAACTAATTTCTATTAATAAAAAATGCTTAGGTCTGATACACAGAATCCAGAGATGGCTCTGTAACTTCAAAATTCAAAAAAGTATGAGTCTCATTACAATCCTGCGAACCCTTCATCAATTTCCAAGCTATATATTATAGCCTTAGGCTGTCAATGATAGCTTTACAATTCTAATTTCCCTTCTTACCTAGTATTCCCACACCTAAAGGTGGAGTAACTACAGTTGTTCAATAAAAAGACAACAAACTGCTAAAAACTAGGAACATGCTAGTAATCTCTTTGATCCTATTAAATGTGCTTGATGAAGTGTGATCTGGGCACATCTCCCTTGGCTAGGTGTCCCTCTAGCCTTCAACCGAACTCCTAACAGTTGTCATACCCTTATATTCCCATTTTGAAACCGTTTGTTTCTCCAAAAACTACAGATCAGGAGTTTGAAGCGCCAGACTGTATCAACCAGTTCACAATGCCAGGCGCTGTGAAATCTCCTATAGCTACTCTATTTGTTGAAAAATGCATAAAAAAAACTCCAAAACTATCCCAAGCATCAATAAATTCTATAATAATATATGAGAGTGGTATAAGACATAGGAGATCTTAATACATACTCAATTAAATCTTGATTTAGCAGTCATGACTATCTTCAAATTAGAAAAATACCAAAACAAAAAAACTATCAAAAAGGTATGAATCAAGGTGTCCATTTCCTTCACTTTCTGACTCTGGATCTCCTCCTAGTGGTAGCCTTAGCTAATAGATCCAAATTCTTCTTGGAAATCTCCTCTCTGAAAGGTTGCAACTCCATATCTAGCCCTCTGATATGACTCTGGTAGGCTATATTCTATCTCTACAAGTTTCTAAGTTTCCTGTGGGGAGGTCTAAATATTTTAGCTATAAACTTAGCCTTTTCAAGAGTTCTACGATACATATCCATAACATCACTCAACTTCTTCCTTTCAACTAAACCTCCCTTTTTAATTTAGCAATATTAGGTTTGGCTTCTTTAAGTTGTTTGTTCATCCTCTTAAAGGTAGGATTTTTTGGAGGAGTGGTTATGTCTACAACTTCAATGGGCTCTTTGATGGGTACACTTTTTCCCTTTATTTGGATGGGGGCTCTCACTGACAATTTATCCACAGTTCTTTCCTTCTATGTTGATGCTCTAGTAATAGGCCTATTGGTTTTAATTTGTTCTATAGCAAGTGGTGAAGAGAACAATAACTTTCTCCCTCTCAGACTCGTGGCTCTAGTTGAAGGGGCCTCCACTGGACTGGGAGATGAAAAAGGTGAAACCTCTCTTTGTGGGGACTAAGAATATCATCCTTATTATAAATTTTCCTTTATTTCCTTATATTTCTTAGCAGAACCAATTCTCTTCCTTTTATTATTCACCTCCAATTGTACAGACTTGTCAACCTGAGGAGGGATTTGTACCTTAGACTGTGGGGTAGGAGAAATGTTAAGCTGAAAATTGGAAGAAGTAATGAATTCTTCCCATTCCATGTTTCTCTTTATTAATCCCTCCATAACCAACATCTTTATTAGACTTGAATGAAAAATACTTGTATCACTTCCTTAGACTTAGCATGAACCCTATCAAACATTTTTCCAATACTTTTGAACAAGTAGAAAAGAAGATTCATAACATATTTCCCTATGAAGTGTAGCAGTAGTCTTATGTGATACTAATGGATAATGTTAAAACTCCCTTCATAGGTAAAGTATCTTTGAATTATCTTCAACATTTTATCAAAACCCTCTGACATGTGGTTTATGGGTACACCCTTTGACAAATTGTCTTCTTGATTTTTTGGTTTGAGGAATTCACTTGAAAACGTAGCATTCATAGTCATGGTCTTAAACCATCTCTCCCCAGTACTAGGTATCTCAGTGGCTAATGATATGGTCCTCTCAAATACCTCAAATTATAGTGTCCCAACCTTGGTCTTGGTTCCATCAAATTTTAGTGCAAATTCCTTAGCCACCCATGGGTGCCCTCTCTTCATTTTCTGACAGAAGTTAATACATCCCACTCTTTGGAATACCTCCTTGATCAGGGGTTCTTCAGCAAAGAATTTCATCTCATAGGGCTCTATCCTCACAATGTCTCCACCTTTATGAACCTTCTTCTGTTAATTATCCATATGTTCTAGCTAGGCAGGTTTTGTCACAATACTTGAAAAATTACTCATAGTGGAGAGCAGGGAGGCAGAGGAAAAGACTATTGGGATCAATGAGAAAATCCACACAAAAATCTCAAAAGGAAAGTGTTCCTAAGTAAGGATAAAATATCTTAATAGTGAGGCTATCTTCATAAAGGATTGTGAATAGATGGTGATTTGAAAAAAAAGGCTACTTTGCAGGCTATTGGAACAGAGAGTTCACAGTGTTGGCTGACTACATAAAGTTCACAACACCAGAGTTAGGGTTTGGGAAAAAATTGTATGAAAGAGTGATGCAGAGGCCAAGGATCATAAGACAGGGTAATTCAAGCTCATAGATGCTAATGGTTTCAATATATAAGTTGCAGAGCAATGGGAGAAGGTTCAAAGCTCAATTACAGGTTTGTGGGAGAGTTTGTAGTGTCATCCAGTCAGTTCGCAACTCCATAAAAGAAAAACCACTAATCCCCTTTCCAGGCCTTAAAAATAGGTGGGAAAGATCATGAAGTACCTAGTAGCTTGGAGTTGGAGGCTGATGTCTTCGTATCTTCTCAGGAGCACCTGCAAGTAGTCTGACTGCAAAATCATCCCCTACAACTAGTTCGCAGTGAAGTGCGCAATGCATTTCTGTAACACCAGTTCACATCGCCAAGTTGGAGGATATTTTCACACTTGGATAAAATGGTTAAGACATCCATAAAAATGATCCCTGAATATTTATTTAAAATTCAACACTGAAATCAAGGAGATCTCCCATGTCACGACCTTTAAAAATAAATGATGATAATAAATGTCATATGTACTTTGAAAGGTGTTGCGAACTCTCCTAGTGAGTTGACAACGTATAGTCTCAGATTTAGATATGAAACTTTAATGATCTGATTGACACAAATATGGGTTCATCGTATAGCATAGAGAAGGTGACATGTCAGGGTCATAATGACAAATTTGAAAGATTTGACTCAATGAATTTTAACCAAAACCAAACTAATCATAGATTATTCAAGCCAAAAATGACAAATTGCTATGGTAAAGGGACCTAAAACCTATAAACTAAGGTAAAATATGACTCAAAATCAAACTAAAGATTTTATTTGACCCATGACAATTTATATGATAACAATTTGTAGGAAATCTAAGCAGTCAACCTTTGAAAAATAGGATAATGTTCTTCAATATCTTGAATTAATTTGTTACCAGGTTCAATTCTAGATATCATACCCATGTTAAAAGTATTCTACAACTCGGTAATACTCCCATGGAAACATAACGAACTTTCACTCACAAGTATACGGAAAAACTCTCAATACCTGAGAAAATATCCCAAATCAAGTAAATACATCATATACATGCTTTATCATGACTTGAAGTGAGATATCAATTAAAAAATACGATGAGACAGAAAAGTAAAATACATGCATGGGAGTGATTATAGCTTTGGAAATGTCACCTATTTGTATGAAGTTCAAAAAGACCCTAGATTTAATCATCAATTAAGATCATTTATATTTAGGATGACAAGGTAACGCATGATAATCCACAAAAAATTATCAAGTATTTTCTTTGGATCGTGGATATTGTTATAATTATGATAGTAACTTGATTGTAATTTTGAAAATGTAAGTTAGGATCTCATGAATGTGATTATAACTTGATAAAAATTTGAAATTTCTAATCTCTTATTCAAAAAAAATGAAAAATCGGATAAGAAATATAATCCAAAAACTGTAGCTTACCAAATATTATAGCTCAAGTAGAAACTGGTCAAAGGTGTGTATATGAGCAAAATAATCAAGGACATTTTTATCAATTAATAAATAAAGATAATGTTTAGTGACTTGGTAATCAAAATTCCTGATCAAAATTCTTACAAAATGAAAACAAACCAGGAGGAAAATGCCATATATATCAAAATTAAAATCCATATTAAGCTTCAGCGGACTTGAGAGAATGATCAATATAACAAAATTTTCAATAACAGGAAAACTGAAAAATAATGCTCAACAAAATCATGACAAATTTCAAAAAAAATTGTAAGTTTCTTTCTTTTTAAAATGAAAAATAAAGAAGGGTCCCAAATTTTATTTATATCACATGCAAAATTTGGGAGGTTGTTGTTTGCTACAATAAATGGAGACAAGCTAATGAAACCAGTTATTGTTGTATATGGGTCAAAGAAAAATATATCAGATCATAAGAAATAAGGGAAATTTATTGAATGTAGATAAATTATTTTTATGACTAGTTTGTAAAGAATGAAGAAACAAAACAATACTAATACTCTTTCACTTTATCTCATCATAGGGGAAAAGGGATGTTTATTAATTTTATAGCTAGGAAAGGAAGATTTTCATTGGACTACTAAGTAAAGTCTATTTATCATGTTAGAATTGAAACATTTAACTCATTGTACCTGGTATTGCTTCGCTGCGAGCGAGCTTATTTAATACCCCAGTGAAGTTACCTTGATATCATATAATCCTTGACCCACTATCAACATGCATGTTGAGTACCCTAGTGGGTTAGAATATACTTCCCACATCCTCTTTGCTCTTTTTTTTTCTATTTTCGTCTTTAGTAAATGAATTAGTGATTGAAATTGAGCAATGACGAAATTAGAGGAGGGGTGATATAGAGAGTTACTTATATATCTATGTGCATGAAATAAACTAAACCATTTGTCTTATAATATGCTATTTCCTAGACAATTATTTAATTCTTTGGAAAACAATTTACTCCAAATATACTTCATTATAGAGTATTTTCCTGAGTTTTACTTCTTCGAAAAGATAAACTAGTCATAAAATTTATCTTTTGAATTTTTTAAGAACTTTCCTATTTCAAATAATCTAAATTAATCTTTCTATGTATTAAAAAGGATTTCAAAAGACAATTGATAAATAGGTGTACCCAATTGTTATATTAAATCAAAAATATAAAATTAGTATCAAAGGAAATAAATTAAACTAAAATTTTCAAAAAGAAATGAATTCAAACCAAAATATCAAAAAAAAAAATTTACAGCTATATACAAGAGTTGAAGTGTCTTTAAGGAAATTTGTTTTTAGAATTAACCCATTTGTACACAAATATTCTTCTATACCTTCGAGGGTTTGTAGAATAAAGGTAGACGTGCCAATTGTTTTAGCAACCTTAAAATAACCTAGGCATAACTTTTGAAATTTTGTATGTTTACCTTTTTCCTCATGGGCTTTATCCCATTTCAGGACTAAAACACCAACTTTGAATTTTGTTTCACCTACAGACCTATTGTGGAACCATTTTTTAATGATCATTTGATGATTGGAAAAGATATTTTGAGCTTTATCCCTTGCTTCCTCTAATTTGTACGATGTTGTATACTAGAACAAGGTTGTTCTTCAATAGATTGTACTAAAGCTAGGGATGGTATGTCAATGTTTGGTGGGAAAATATCCTCTTTAACGTAAACTAAAAAGTAAGGGGAAGTACCCAATAATTCTTTATAAGTAATTCGATCTGACTATAATGCAAAAATTAATTCTTTATGCCCATTTTTATGACTAACATTGATAGTTTTCTTGATAATATTAAATATATTTTTGTTTGTGGATTCTACTAAACCATTACCCTAAGGATAATAATTAGCAGAATGTTTTAGTTTAATTCCTTTCTAAAGTGCATATTTTGTGAGTGTCAAAGAAGAAAAATAACTTGCATTATCAAAAACCAATGTGGTCGGGAGACCAAATCTTGTAATAATAAATGGATCTAAGAAAGAGATTACCTGATCAGTTGTAACTAATTTCAAGGGAATGTATTCCACCTATTTTGAAAAATAATTGGTGGTAGTAAGAATATACCTATGTTCTTGGAATAATTAGGGACACTTGCACCGATGATATCGAGTCCCTACTCCTCAAATGGTTGTTCAATGATCATGAGTTGCAAAGGTAATGCTGGTTTCTTATCTCGTCCAACCAAAGTTTGACAGATTTTATATTTTCGAACATATGTGTGAGAGTCTTTGAACATGGTCGACTAGTAATATCATGCACGTAAGATCTTGTGAGTAGTTGTATCACCCCTTAAATGACCACCTGTAGGTCCACCATGTAAGTCAAATAAAACTGTATCATCTTCTTGTTTTTATAAACTTCTAAGTAACATTGAATAATAATTCTTTTTGAAAAGAACACAATTGATGAGTTTATATTGTGTAGCTTTCATTCTTAAAGCACGTTTCTTCTTAATATCCAAATGAAAAGGTGTAGTCCCATGAGTTAGATAATACATTGAATTTGAACTGTGAATCAAGGATATCGGGAATAACACATACATGTTGAAAATTCTCAACATCCTTTACATTATCCGCATTTTTAGATGCAATATCAATGGTTTCAGTTAATTTTATCTAAACGATTATTGAAATAAATTGTTATATCATCTATATAAACAAAAACATATTTATTTATTTATTAAACCTCAAAAAGCAATATCCATAGCTCGTTGAAAAAATGCGCCTACATTGATTAAACCAAAAGGATTTTTTTTATAAGCGTAAGTACCCCATTTAGTTCTAAATGTAGTTTTCAGTCTATCATTTGGGTGTACTAAGACTTGATTATATCCAAAATATCCATCTAAAAAGGATATCATTTCAGAGCCTGAGACTGCTTGAAGGATTTGTTCCATAGGAGGTAATGGAAAGTTATCTTTTTCATAGGCTCTATTTAAGTTTCTGAAATCAATACAAATTCAAATGTCTCCATTCTTTTTCCTTACGGGAACAATATTAGATACCCATTTTGAATGTGTCACTAGAAAGATGATTTTTTCTTTCAACAATTTATTCAGTTCATTTTTAATTTGAGTTTCAAGATTTGGATGAATTTTCTTAACTTTTGTTGTACTGATTTTTCTTCCAAAATTATAAGTATGGTATGTTGAATTATAGAAGTATCAAAAGTTTTCAGGTCATGATATGACAATGAAAAAACGTCCTTGTATTTCTTAATAAATTTTATGAAAGATTTCCTTTCAAGAGGAGAAAATCATAATCCGATATTGGCATTTTGAGGATTTTGTTATGTATCCAGATTAATGAGTTCAACATCAATACTAGGACTAATGTTTTTACAATTTGTGGGTTTCTTAAATCTATCTTTAAGATCATAAAAATCTTCTAATTTTACAACAGATTTAGGAATGATATTTTCATATTTGATTTTATCATCAGAAGAAGATTTTTTTAACTCATGATCATATGATTCTTCATCAATGATATCATTTTCATATGTTTCCTCTAAAGAGAGGAAATTGATTATATCAGCATCATCATTAAAGACACGCCAATTTGCTATGTTATCAGGAATAACAGGTCTGAAAATTAGTTCAACAAATAATCTATCAGGAGTGAAATCTTCAGGAGGAATAATTATAGAAGCTACACTTTCCAATAGATCTGCACTAGCATTCTACATTCTAGATATAAAAGTAATATTAAATGCAGAAAATTTGCAAATGATATCTTCAAATAATCGTTGATAATGTCTCAAATGATTAGAAACCCAATGAATTTTATTTTTTACCTATTTAACGATGATTTATGAATCATTGAAGACCAATATGTCTTGCACATTCATGTAGATATCTTTTTTTAGACCCTGTATTAACGCTTCATATTCAACAATGTTGTTAGTGCACTGGAATTCTAGTCTACAGGTTAACATATTTTTTTCTCCATCGGGACTGATTAAAATACAACCTACATTAGCTCCATCCTTTGATTTTGATCCATCAAAATATAATTTCCAAAATGAATAGCTTACATAAGTATTTAAATAATTGTCTACAAAATTAATACAACATGAAAAATCTATTTGGGAAAAAGTTTCAATCTCTGAGATTTTAATCGTAGGTTGAAAAGGAGAAATTTGAGCATTAAAATTTCCAAAAAACGAATCAGTAGAATAATTACCTACAATACTGTTAGAAAAAACCACGAGTTCATTTTTTCTATCTAAATCAATCACATTAAGCTTCATGTGTTTTCCCTATTAATACTAATTTGGTTGGGTTTCCCAGTATATGGAAGTCATAGGTGAGACCAATCAGTTGAGAAGTATCCATTAAGATTTTCAGAAAAATATCGACTTAAAATAAACCCATAAGCATCAGGAATATCAACAACGATAATATCTATGATTTGAAAAACTTTAGGATTACATGATAATCTAATAAGTACATCCTTCAATTCACCCAAGAATTTTACTCTTGTTCTATCTAATTGTACAATTTGAGTAGCTTATTTTTGTGGGTGTGCATTGATTTTAAGGCAAACTGAATGAGGCATTATATTCAAGCATGCACTATAATCAACTAAGCAATTATGTACATTCTTATTAAAAATTTCGAAAGTGAGAAGAAAAGGAGAAGTATGAGAATTTGATTTATCACCTATTAGAATTGGATCAATTATTTCATCATAAGATAGGGTTTGTACCATTGAAATTTTATCTTTATTTGTTTTTGTAGAAGATGATGGAACAGTCTTGTCAAAAACTCCTAAATCCATTAATAAACTATTATTTTGAGACTTCAATTTACTTAGTCCATAAAGAGAAATGTTTTCTCTCGTCTTTTTCATATCTTCTAAAATGTCATAATCGATTTTCTCAGCAACAACTAAGGTTTTTGAAGCTGACATGTTTTCTATAGGCTATGTATTTGAAGTATTTGTTGTTGGAGAAGATCTAGAAGTTGAAGGTATACTTTTACTTCAGGTTTGAGCATCAAGAGATTATTTTGTATCATCTTCATCAAATATTCCATCAATGTGCCAAAGAAAATTTGTAACTTGAACTTCCTCTTCATATTCCCCTTCTTCTTCATAGGCATTAACTCCTTCTAAAGTTTGGACACCAGGTGGAATTTGTGGATTTTTCTTGAAAAAAGGTTTGAATGGTTTACTAGAAACTTCAACTAGCTTTCCTTTAACATCGACTATTTCATTTTCTAATGTTTTCATGACTTTTTGTAAACTTTCCATATCAAAATCATATTTGTCTTTATTTTCTTCTTTGATAATCACTCTCCTAGTTGTCTGAGAAGATATTGAATCTTCAATTTGATATTTACTTGCAATGCTAGATATTTCCTTCGCTACTTCCAAAGCTTCATGCATTGCTTCGGTCAAAGTATTTTTATTTGAACGTTTAACAAACATGGAAATGGAAACTGGTAAAGAAGAGGAATAAAATTCAATTTAAATGTCTAAACTAGGTTTGGATGTCTCAAGAATTGTTTTAATAATTTTAAGGAATCTTTGATTAAAATCTTTAATTTAGTTTTTAGGAACCATCTTAATTTTAGATAATTATACCAACAAAGTGGATGAAGATTTATCATCTCTGAATTTTTTAATGAATAAATCCTCGAATGTATCCCAATCTGTAATAGAATTAGCTTGTAATAAGAAATACCAAGTATAGGATTCTCCTTCAAAAGTATATGGAAATATTATACATACAACGTCTTCATGTTCAACACCTATAATATTGACAACTAACATAAATTTATTGATATGATCTTCAGGAGCTCCTTTTGATTCTGGATTAAATTTTGGTAACCATTTATCTGGATTTATGGGTGGATCATGTTGATTTCCATGAACATTAACTACTCCTAAAGTCCTCAATGGTGTTCTTGGTACTCTATCCATATTATTTGGTTGATGAGGAGGAGATGGAGGAGGAGAAGTATGAAAAGGTGTATGCGACAGATGATTGGTTGTCTCTGTGCTTCGGTAAGAACATCTAATTCTTGGATAACAGAATTTATAGAATCAAAATATCCTTGAGAAGTTTCTCCTTGATTTCTTAGATCTTCTATCCATTGTCTTACTTGTTGGAATTATGGCCAACTAATAAAAATGGAAGAAATATCACTTACAGTTCTTCGTATTGGAGAGTTTGATTGTGCAACTGCAAAAGATACTAAGGGTGAATTTGATATACTTGAATGGTATTTAGTTTTGTTTGTTGTTTCGCTCATTCATTATCATATGGACCTCCTTCTAACGCCAAAATGTTGATGTCCAAATATGACCATATTCAACATTTAGGAAATGGCCCGGTCAAGGTCCTAATTATACCTTTATCCATTGTAAATGTCAATTCTGAATGGTTGAGGTCTAGTTACCTTTAACTATCCTAAATTAAAAAGAACTAAATCTAATAGAAATATCTACAATTGCTAATTGTCTGTAATCATATTTTATATACAATGTTTCTATCAAAATCAAAATCTAAATAATATACAAACTTATAACGAGTTGAAATAAAAACTAATTACAATCAATATCATAATTACTCCTATGAAAGGAGATTTTTATTTTTTCTTTAACAAAGATATTTGAAATTGAAATAAAATCTAAGGATAATTTAATCTAACAGACAAGTTTAAAATAACACCTGAGTATGATCCTCTTTGCATATGAATTAAATAAAATAAGCAATATACAAAAGATATAAATCTTCTAAATAAAAGCTTGAATATACCAATTGTGCATGAATTTTAAAAATAATCTATTTAAATAGTTAACACGTATTTTTTAACCAGAACATAATTGATATACATTTCAATCATGAACTAATGTGTATGACAATAAGTATATAAATCCAATTAATTAATAATAATTAATTGAATCAATAATAATTCATCTAACACATCATTAAATACGACTTTGATATGAAAAATAAACACGCAGATACAAGTAAAAGTGCTTATTGACGATTAAAATCACAACGATGAATTCTTCCTGCAAAGGATTGCTAAGGTCTATTATTTAATTATGATGATAATATTTAACTAGTAGGTGGGACCCCCTTGTTGACTAGAGGCACAAATATAGATGTGTTACACTTATATGTTTATGTTGTTATTATTTTTCCTACATAGTCCTAACAATTGATGATGGAGTCTTGGTTTCATTTGATATGATGACATGGTTGGTTGATGTATTGTTGCTAAATGTTGTTGATATTCACTTGCAATACAAGGCAGTTCTATAGATATGAGGATTATTTGTTTTTAGGTGTTATGTTATGCTATAACATTGATTAATAATCTAGACATGATTTTATGTAAAATATAGTATGATGATGTGGGAGCTAGCTCAAAACAAAAAGGGAAAGAAACTATGGATAAGTCCTAAGGCCATGGTTAAAAGATTATTTATAAACCTTGAATGTATATATAATAGTTACAAAGTGATGGACCTAGCTGTTATACTATGCTCTTTGTTAAAGGTTGATATGGGAAGAACATATGGTAATGTTAATGCATCATTTGTATTAAAGTTGTGACATGTTTCAGGTGGCACACTATACAATGGATATGGCATCAAATCTATACAATAGTTATGGCAGTGAATTTATGAAATGGTTATATTTTTGAATTTAATGGTTGATGGACTGGCTAGTATGTCTAATTGAATAGGACCAGGTGAGGAAGCGATGTGCATTTACTGCACGTCACTCCAAACCATCCTTGATCCTGTCACCCTAGCATAGTTGCATTTTTTTCTGTTGGTTGTGGAAGATCCACAATTTTAGGTTTTGGAGGGGAAAAATCAATCCAACTCTTCATTGAAGTGATTTTTCACAGGTATGGATATATTCTTTCCATCCATGATGGTATGTATGTATTATGAATCAAATGGTGGCTCAGGATTGCATGGGTTCTATTTTTTTTTTAGTTTTCTACTGAGTGTCAATACTGTGTTTATGGTGTTCTTTGTAATTACTGTGAAATGTTGGCATTTTGTAAATCTTGTGCATCGATTATTGGTTTAAAGGAAAATGGAGGTCGTCTTGGGGTTTATTCTGGTTCTCTATGGAAAATGATAGAAATGGTGCAACGAGCTCTGATTTTTATTTTTGTGGGGTTTTACCACCAGTCTGGGTATCATTTGTTGTCACCCCTTTTTCATCTCAGTCGTTGTTGTGATTCGTCCTTCAGGTTGCAATGCAACTGTTGATAGTAGTATTATTCTTGCTTTGTTTGGTTGAGCCTGATCTATTGTTTTTTATGTCTTTCCATTATTGTTGAAAGTTCCACGGTCCAATATTTGTGTTACCCAAAATGTTAAATGGAGGCATGTGTATGTATAGAATGGCTACGAGTTGTGCTCTGGCATTCTTTTCACAAGAGTTTTAACACTCGCTCCACTCATATTTTTTATAGTGGTCGACTGTTATGTTTGTGAGACTCACTGCCAATTATGTTTCGAAGGTTATCGACCTCCTAGGCATTGGGAAGAGACACAATCTCTCTGTGTTTTCAAGGATTCTTCATTGTTTAAATCAACCCTCATTTCCTCTCTGCAATAAAGTTTTAGAGGCATCTATGTGTGCCTGGGTTGTTGAGCTCGAATTGCCTTATTTCTACTTGGGCATTCTCTTTATGGATCTATCAATATATTGGGGTTATAAGTTGAAATATTGTGGTGTTTCCAAAAGTGCACGGGATCTCTGATTTCAGAGACCAATTCTTGATTGAGTCTCTGAATTTCCTCTCTGTGATAAATTTGTTTGAACATAAAAATAGTATGGGTTACCTACAACATGAGAGATTTCCTTTTGGTGGATTATGGTCTTTCCACTCATCACTATGTTAAATCCTAGCACGATCATGATTTTGTCAAGTTTAAATGAGACACATGTGTGTCGATATGGTTCTATTCTCTTCGTGCATCATATGGCTCTGTCTTTTATCGAGTGTTTCTTTTGGAAGGAAGTTTGTATATGTTTGATGAATGTAGATATCAGATTCAGAGCTACATGGTTTTGGGTTAAGTGTTGTGGTCGAATTAATATTGGTATCGATGATTATATTATTGAAGACCTTTGTGTATGATAGGTTCATCAAAAATGCTCTTGATTTTGTCCATATTTAAAAAGGGCCTGTGGGTGATTAAATTGAGCCCAATTATTGTTTGATGGTAGTTGAATGTTCGTGGTTAGTATCGGGTCTATTATCGTTTAATTGAAAGGGATGAATATTGAATATAGATAATGGAATCACTATGCACATTATCTTCTTTTTTTAAGGAATAGGTCGGCATTAAAACATACAAGATTTTGGCTCGAATGGTTATGATGTGACTGTGGAATTGGAAATGATAATTGCATGGTTATTGTATAGGATGCAGAGATTGATATAATTGAAGAATTATGGGTAATTGGATTGTTTTTATTTATTGAATACAATAAATAATCTGTATACAATTAAGGAACAGTTAAATTTTTTGGGTATTAAAAGTGGATGCTTTGGATTGTGATTGGAATAGAACTATAGTTGTTAGTTGATTTAATTTATTTTTATGAACAATATCTTTCTTATTCCCTCTCATATTCTCACTTTTTTTCTCATTATAACCCCCTCATGATCCCAAATTCATTTTTTCACTACCTGTTCAATAAAATAAAATCAAAACTTTGTATGACAGTGATAAAAAATGGCATATAGATAGATGGCAGCTGATATATTTTGGTATTGTTTGCACAGTCAGTTATTTAATTAATTGTCGAGAATTAATCATGTTCTTACTCCATGTCATAATATCATTTTTTTTCTTATTACAACCCCCCCAGATATCCCATGAATACTATTTCACCCCCTGCTCATTTGGAAATTATTAAATAAATTTTATGGATTGGATTGCATGGGTCTAATGTTAATTTCTGAGCCAAACTTTGTTTCATATTAAGAGAATGGCATGTATGGTCTGTTAAGAGCTAGTTGTTAATAATTTCTCCATACAGGATGAGCTTCTTCAACATAGGAAGTCATGGCTGAAACAATAGGGGAAGAGGTAACTGTAACAAAGGGCTTATAAGGCCCAGATTCTCAATACATTTTGATGTCGATCCTTAGGAGTTGAACCATATTTTTCAAGCTTGGTTTTTCAATTGTATTGGGCAAGGGTTAGTTCATCCTAGACCATAGATGTCTCCATTCCAGCCCCAAAATGTTCCCGATATCCCTGTGCCTCCCCATGTATCTTTGCAACCTGAAGTTCTTGAGAATGATGGATGGCATGAGATTGTTCATCCAACAGTATCCCACCATAATGGTTGGCAAAACTTGTCATTACCTCCTCCTCCTCAACATGTAAACTCAAATTCTCAAATTTTCCCTGCACACTCACCTGTACAGTCTTCCCATGCAAGAAAATGACTCAAAACCGAGGCTCACCATGTGCATGAGAAAGGTAAAGACGGTGTTGTTCCCTCCTCCCCTTCAAGTGACTCAGCCAAGTCAATGTCCTCACATATGCACTTGAGGGACGATTTCTCCCATGTCATTAGTGAGATCAAGCCTCAAGGTTTCACCCAACCTAAGGCTATTTCTTAGAAGTCCAAAGGGGACAACAATGACAAAGGAAGAGTTACCTCTCAAAGTGGAAAATATAGATTTTGATTATGTGTTTATAATTGATTTATTGAGGATAGTGGACTGCAAAACGTTTTGGACAACAAACTATTTTTTGGGATATTGTGGATATTTACATGTTTTGGATATAATTTGAAATATTTCTGATATTTAAACTTCAAATTTTGGAAATAATTGTGGGAGCCACAAGGAGGCATGTGTTTGATTGGTTGTCTAAATATGTTTATTTTTGTTAAGAAATAAAAGGGAGTCAAAAGCCCCCCCCCCCTACTTAGTTATTATTTAAAAAAAGACCCGTAATTATCATTATTATTATTATTACTTTCCCTAAACTAAATTTAGTTAAGTTTTAGTTAACTTAACTAAATGAGGTAGTTGAACTACTTCAGCTAATTTGGAATGCATAAAACCCAAATGAGAAGCAAGAACAAGGGGAGAATAAAAGGAGAAAGCATACTAAGGTTTTCTCTTGAGTTTTATTGAGATAGTTCAGTTTTCATTCATTCTTCAATTCATTAAAAGCCTAATTCTCTTTTAGACAGCAGGGTCCTATTGTATACAACAAGGTTCAAAGTTGAACCATATCATTCAGATGCTTGTTTTAGAGGTGTTTATCTATCTTTGTTGGTCTATGTAGACTTGTATGTTTATGAATTGAGTTTCATGACTCATAAAGGATATCGTGTAGAGTCAATTGGGTAGAATTACATGGCAAGCTAATCCAGATTTTAAAGTTCTATTTTTACTTCTTGCTAGAGTCCTTTTGTATGGCTTTCATCGGGGATATCTAAGTTTGACCTTGGTCCATGCCCTCACAGGGATTTTTGTAAAGAGAAAGATACTTTTTATTTCTTGGAATGAAATAAAGCGATTGCTATTCTGTCTCATTTGTGTTAATCTGTGACTTGGTATTTTTTCTTTTGATCTCCACATTTACTTTCTGCAATCTGTATATGTTCAGAAAATGATATGAAAATGTTATATTTTGCAACAATACTTTTATTTAAAAAATCATCCTAAGCCCTTGTAATTAATACTTGCGTATTGGGAAATATATTTTGAGGCTATAAACATAGGGTAATATTCCCGACTATCTTTCCTTATTCAAGCAAAATTCGAAAATGATTGAGTAAGATAAATTCATATGTTTTCCTCAACAGTGTTGAATACAAATGCTTGTATTAATATTCAAAGTCAAAATGATCCAGTATAAGTTCCAAAGAGAAAACTTCTACAATAGTGCATAAGTTTGATTCTTTTCCAAAAAATTGAACCTCTTCTATCATTGTTTCTCTCTTTTATATGAAAAGAGTCTTATAAAAAATGTAACTATATTCTATAACTAAAAGTAGTTATCTTCTTAAAAATTAAGAATGAGAAATTATCAAAATGTTTTAATTCCCAAACCAAATCTACATAAAAAAAAAAACTATAAGTTTTCTTTAAATAACTAACTCTTCTTTTCTTGAAATTATGCCTGGAATTATAATATTCCATGTCCCAATATTTTTCTAGGTCATCCATTTCACACCTGTAAAATATAACATGAAAATAATTAATAAAACATAAAACCAAAATTAGAGCGGTTACATAATTTTAAATTTTGTAACTACTCTTTCTAAAAAAAATGAAATAAAAATGAAATAAATAAAATAATAAATTTGTACCAGTAAAATGAAAACTACATATTAAGCATTATGAGGTGGAAAATTTAAATTGTGAGTTTACAAAAATATTAACCCCTGGGGAATTACTGTAAGTGAATCTTATTTCTTATCACACTTTGAAACTGAAACTTGCCTCCTTTGATCTTCAACCAATTTTTTTTTTTTTTTTTCTTTTTTTTTCTTTTTTTTTCATCAGTAACTAGTTTTCCAACTCCAATTTGACCAAGTTTCCTTGTAAAACAAGGACCACTAAAAAATATTTTTCTTTCCAAAAGGAAGCTTCCAGTCTTGGTTCAATTTTGGGTTTTCCTTCTACGGGATTTTCAAGGGCCTTTTCTAATGGTTATTCACAATATGTGAAGAATCAATATTGTGAGAAGATAACTCTTGGTTTTTTCCTAAATCTTCATCTTCTATATGAATAGGAGAGATGGCATTGGTGATTTTTCTAGTTTTATTTCTGAGAAACCTGGAGAACTTTCTCCCTTGTCATTTATTGTTAAAATCATTTGATTCTTTGGAAACATTTGTTTTACTAAGAACGTGGTTCTTTACTCCTTATTGACATTCAGATGTGAGAGAGGAAGCTACAATCTTCTCTCTTCAAATGAATTTTGTTCGATTTCTTCAAAAGCTATCGATTACGGATTAGAATTTGTTCTCATTGCTTGATTGTGTGTAACCCTTGTTGTATTCAGCTGGGATTATGAAATCTATGGGTGAGAAGGACCATAATCATCTACATGATTCTAAATCTCGAAACCTAATTCAAGATCATGTAAACTTGACTCTGAGTTTGCCATAAAATGATTTATTTTAACAAATTCTTCCCAAGAATATTTATTTTGCTTCAACTGAAACTCAAATAAAACCTTAATTAAACCATGATGAAAAATATTTGATTCTTAACTGAGATGATCTCTCTGATATAAATGGGCGATTTTCGAAATACTTTTGAGTAAGAAGAATGGAATATTTAATTCATAGCCCATGAAAACCATCAATAGTCGAAAATGATATATAAAGTAGAGACTATAATGACCTTCACAGGTTACATAGCTCTTTATTATACCTAATAGAATATGACATTTCTTCTTGACTAGGGAGAGGCATACCTTTATAATCATATTTTCATTTGATTGAGATTAAGATTTCAGACGAGGGAATATCTTTTACCCTTTTGGTCTTGGATCAACATTCTCCTTTTAATAGAAAATTAGTGGCCTTTGCAATCATCTTCCCATTCAACTTTAACTCAAAATATCTTATATTGGAATATTGACCATCGAAACTCAAAGAAAAGACTCTGGTAACCTGTAGCTTATATCCATTGAACATTCGCAGGAAATATAACCATCCAACCTTTTGAAAAATCAGATAATGTTCTTCATTAGCTTGAATTAATTTGTTACCAAGTTCAATTCTAGATATGATGCCCATGTTAAAAGTCTTATATAGCTTAGGAATACTCTCAGGGAAACATACAGGATTTATCATGACTTGAAGTGAGGTACTAATTCGTAAATATGATGACACAGAAAACTACAATACATGAGGGGAGTGAGTATAGATTGGGAAGTGTCACATGTTTGTATGAAGTTCAAAAATACCCTAGATTTAATCATCAATTAAGATCATTTATATTTATGATGACAAGGTAATGCATGATAATCCACAAAAATTTATCAAGTATTTGCTTTGGATCATGGAGATTGTTATAGTTATGATAGTAGCATGATTATAATTTCAAAAAGGTAAGTTAGTATTTCATGAACGTGATTATAAATTGATAAAAATTTGAAATTTCTAATCTCTTATTCAAACAAAATGAAAACTAAAATAAGAAATATAATTCAAAAGTTGTAGCTTACCAAATATTGTAGCTCAAGTAGAAACTTTTCAAAGGTGTGTATATGAGCAAACTAATCAAGTACATTTTGATCAATTAATAAATAAAAATAATGTTTAGTGACTTGGAAATCAAAATCCCTTATCGAAATGCTTATAAAATGAAAACAAACCAGGAGGAAAATGTCATAGATATCAAAATTAAAATCCATATTAAGATTCAACGGACTTGGGAGCATGATCAATATAACAAAATTTTCAATAATAGGAAAACTAAAAATAATTCTCAACAAAATCATGACAAATTTCAAAAGAGATTTAAATTTTTTTCTTTTTAAAATGAAAAAGAAAGAAGGGTCCCAAATTTTATTTATATCACATGCAAAATTTGGGAGGTTGTTGTCTCCTACAACATTAATATAAGTTACTATTTTCGGGATAGGGATCCAAATAACTTCCCATCATTATTTCTCATTTGAAACTTATAAATTTGTGAATTAGGGTACCCAAATCCTCCCACTTACAAATTCATATACCATAAGGTAGGGAGACACCCATGAAGGGTTGAAATATGAGGTCCAGTTTTTATGTGCATGCCTCCTTGGGTCACCCAACCCTTGGAAAGAATCCATCCTGTGACCGATTTCTGAGGCCGAAAATATAAATGTTGTTCTTGATGGAGGTAGCTTAGTAGCCAAAACTTAGGATTTATCTACCCAAGGTGGCGGTTATGGGTTGAAAGTTCACATTTTTCATATTTTGTATGGTTGTTGGGAAATATCGTCAGTACTTCCAGAACTGATTGTTCATCCCTTCACTAGTTTCTCGTCAATCGGGTTCTAGCCCCACTGTAGAGAGATATTTTGGAGGTCTAGTGTTATTTGAGAGGAAGGATGTTACATCAGATAGGACATGAGCACTCATTATTTGATTTATTATTTCCTTCATGAGGAGTTACAAAAATCTCAAACCACTTTTCACATTGTCTTGATGTATGATTTTCACCACTTGAAGTACATGCAATTTTATGAATACATTGATTAATTAATTTGAAAGAATATTTTCCTATCATTCCTCACCACCATTTACTCACGCCCACTTCTAGGATAGAATCATAGGGGAACCACAATATCCCCGATGTTAGAGACGTTTGAGAAATTTACCCCCAATTTTGGGCGTTATTCCTAATTTCGTTGAGACATCAGTAGTACCATCACATACACTGATTAGTACCATGGTACTAGGCTCATGATTACTAGGATCCACTTTTCTTGGAACCAATATCCCGAGAAACTCCCAAACAAACCCTCCACCACAAGGAGGAAGAGCCCAAACGTTTTCACAAAGTACAAGCTCCCAAGGAACCACTTCCTCCCATAACATGGAAGGATGCACTCCTATCATTCCCTTTTTGGCCTCACTCAATATCCCTGATATAACTAAACTGATAAACGATCCCATAATATATTACCCCACTTGGCCGAATATGCCCACAAAACTACCTTCAAACATCCTGAAGTTTGAAGGGAAAGATGGAGAGGACCCTACCAACCATGTCATGTCCTTCCACTTGTTGTGTTCTTCTAATAGAATAATGGAAGATTACATTCATCCATGGTTATTTAAGAGAACCCTCACTAGTACATAAGCTAAATGGTACGTGGATGAGAATCCTGGAGCCCACTCAACATTCCAATCATTAGGATTCCTGTCATTTTTTCAACTTCCCATCCATCATGATATTGGGTCTGAAATACTGTAAGAATTCAAAAAAAAAAAATTCTACTCACATTTCAGACCATATTCACGAATGGTGTAGACGTCGCGACCTTTGTAATGAAGACATCACTCCACAACAAAGGCTAGATTGGTTCCTCTGATCTCTCATTCCTACCCTTGCTAAGGATGTGGCCACATCCCTCCCCCAAACTAAAGATGAATCCATCACTAAGGAAAAATAGTTTGACCTCATCTACTACCAATCAGGGTACCTATACGCTGTCCTTCCATATTCTCCTTGTCCTTTTCCCTTTGGTCAATACAAACCTAGAACATTTCATGTCGTTGATGGGTTGATCAGCTCTATGGCTCATACTTAACCACACACATAGTCAATACCCGCATATGGGAATAGACTATTCTTTCGTCCATGTGGGGGAGCTTCCTGTGATACCCTCCCCACTACCACCATTCTGGCACCTCCTTCTGTGGGTACCCATCTTCCCACATTCCTTCTACAACCAATCCTTGTCCCACAATTCCCCATGGGTACCCAGCTACCCACATCCCTTCCCCAACCAATCCTTATCCCTCAATCGGTTCCTCCACCAACAAAATCCTATCCACCTAGTAATAATGGATCCACCTCCACTTCTTACAACCCATATGGACCCCCATAAGGTAACCCATACTATCCCTTCTCAGGCCCACCACAACCTGTCACACCCCCACATGGAAAAAATGAGGGAGTAAATTTCATCTAACCTTCCCCTCTTTAATAGGTTTAATATTTTGAACATTTGAATATGGCCAATCCACCTCACCAACCCAAAAATAACTAGAAGAAAGGAAATAATAAGAACTAGGGATAAGGAGGAAACCCCCCTCAACAAAACCCCCAAGTTGGGGGAAACAATAACCAACCAAACAAAAATCCCCAAGGGGGAAATAATAATGGCAAACCCTGACAAGGGTGAAATAAAAAAGTTTGAACTAATTACCCTTTCACATTATGTGACGAATATGGCCATTACACACACCATTTCCCTCAAAACGCCAACTATAAATGGATGAAGGGCGCCATGAATCCTCAGTGGGCTCCCAACCCTCTAGGTCCACCTCAAGAACCTACCACTTATATACCACCACCACCACCATCAGTATTGAAAAACCCTATCCCACATCAAGGATTCATTAATACTCAACCAGAGGGGGTTTAGCACCCACCCCCATAGGGGCAGTTTCCTCCACTTAAATATCCCCACACAAGAACACCATTGATCGCAGTATCCTCCTCACTAGAGGAAATCCTCTTACAAACTTGCAGTTTCTAATAGGGTACATCCCCTTATCCATTACCTACCACTTCATATTCTCCCCAACCACCAACTAGAAAACCATTGATGATCCCTCTTCCTAACATTGAATCCATCACCCACATGCCTCACACACACTTGCACAGGAATGTGCATAACCCTCATGCTAGGGTCGCCTATAGATACAGTCTTATTGATTATCTCACTCAATTACTCGATGCCATTTCAGTTATGGAATTCCTTCAAACATGCCCTTTCCCATGAAAGGTATTACTTTCAAAATTGGGGGCATTAGATCCTGCAAACACCTGTCTAATCACATTTGAATTAGACAGAGAAGACCCATGACTTCCATCATTGGTCACATTCCAGATTCCCATCGAAATACATAATATCATGGTCCATTGTTTCATCATAGATGAAGGATCATCCACCTGTATCATTTCCAAATCAGTATGGAAACAACTTGGTTCACCTGAGTTGATCCCCTCCACCATCACACTTCAAGCTTATGATGGTATTCCATCCCAACCAGAAGGCATGTATCAAAACGTTCTGGTTGAATTTTTTTTTTGGGGGGGGGATTATCATTGACATAGAATTCATCGACACCCAATTAGATTATAATATCCTCTTTAGATGAAGATACATGTACGCCATGCATGTTGTATCTTCCTTGGTATTTAGTATATTTCTATTCCCTCACAATGAGGAAATTATCACCATTGATCAATTGAACCACCATGAACCCAACCAATCAGGACACATTGATAACATCCTACCACTGATTCATGTGAGTGTCGACCTAGTCCCAATGATAGATGTTGGACTAGGGCTATTCCTGGATCCATATTTTCTCGGTACATACCAAGGCTTTCCAAACCCCAACCCCACCATCGTCATTGTGTGTGTGTGTTCATGACCAATGGAGTCAATATATCAAACCCCCTTCCCATCGAAAACCCATCAAAATCCACCTCCACTCCTTCCCAAGCCACCCCGATATTTCCTAATGAACTAGCCATACAGACTCCTCAAGATGAAACATCAGAGATTCTTCCACCCATGGGTCGAATACTCGTGTGACAGACGGTCCCGCAGGCCATTACCCAAATACCTTTATTTTATCCTTCCCTGGGAGTAACAATATATCAATTTGTTTCTACCCTCACCTTACCAAATATGGCCATCACCATCCATGTATGGTATCTAGAACCATCAGCTATGGTAACAAGTTTATTTCTTCCACCAAAATCTATGGTCCCATTACCACGATCAGTGGCTCTTCCATCCAATCACCCAATCGGTCACACATCTATAGGAAATATCACCACTACATGAGACATTTCCTCGGGAACAGGGGGAACTACCACAAACCAACATGGCACACAGAAAAATAAGGAACCTTCTCTCCCTTCCCCACCCCGTATAGCACCCCCATCTGCATTATGCAACACCATTGGACACCCTACCAATATATGACCTGCCTTACCCAAATTATAGAATCACATTCCAAAACCCATAAGTACACTAGTCACCACATCGGAATCCCCAGAGCCTTCTTCCTCCAAACCTCCCAGTTTGAGAACCAAGCATGCTTGCACCATTTTTTCTCAATACGACCATTATACACACCATTTCCCAACCCTCCCTCATTTTTGGGACACTCTCGCAATAGTGCGCTAGACCACATTACCCAAATCATCCCAATCCATCTCCATGGTACAACCTAGTATTGACATTCTATATACCTCTACATCAGTAAACAAGCACATTGTTGATGGCCAGAAGCACAACGTAGTACCTCTTCCTGCAAATGGGTTGCAATGCCTTACTATTTATATAAATATACTAAATAATAGCTAGATAGGTGGGACCCCCTTGTTTGAATCATGGCGAAGAGAAAAAAATTTGCGTTCATGATGACTTTACTAAGCATATTATATTTTGAGAAAATTCAAAATTTCGAACAAAATTTTCACATGAAATTGATGATTATAATCGCTGACAATTTAAAAGACGAAAGAAAGTGATAAGCACTTTGCTCATAACTGCTATACATCTGCTCTAGCATATGGTTAAAGTTTGGAATTCCCCTCACACTCACATTAGTTATAATGCATTTCATTCATGGTATATTGTGTTCATGATAATGGTTATGTTATGTTGGAAATAGTTATACAATTATTCGAAGTTAATTCAATCCTTGCAAATAGGGATTTTCTACAATTAAAATTGGAGCATATGATATTATGGTGTTGGTATTAAACTATGGTAAACGAGGGTTTTCGTTCCAATGTGGAAGTGACATTTTTTATTTGTATGGTTGATTAATGCGCTCAATGGGGTTTTGAATGTATTACACCATAGTTATGGTTGATGTAAATTAATGGAAAGGTGGAGAAGCAACGTGCATTTACTTCACGTCGTTTTACTCACCTCGATCTCACCACCCTCACCTTGTCGCACATTTGGTTTCTTTGGTTAGTTTTCCTCTGTTTCGCTCAGGAGTTGGAGAATAGTGGTGGTTATTGGTTCTTTTTGTCGATTTCCTCACATGTATGGTGAATCTCTCCCTTCCATTCATCATTCTAGCCTCGCTTTGGATAGAATCTTTGTGTTGGATCTTAGAATTCGTATGCAGAGTGCTTGTTTTCTGAAAGATATGGTGGTTGGATGTGTATGTTTCTGTGAAAATGAAATTAGTTGGAATTTAGAATCTTGCAAATTGGTTTGTTTAATTCTCCTTCATGTTGAAGTTATTCAGTGGTTGTGACCTGGATAGATGATGGTTATTATTTCTCCTTGTTGTTGATATTTCATGTAAAATTTATTTTGGTTTTCACCCATGTCTCGTGGTATCATCATGGAGGGTTATTTTTGGGGATAGTCAGGTTCTAATTTCTCCTTGTGGTTATTCTTTCCTCATGCTCCATTCACGAGAGAGTTGTGACCTTGTCGCGATGCTATTCCATAGTTTGAATGAATGAGGAATTGGGTTTTTACCTCGTGGCCACCTTGGAAATGACTGTGTCAAATATTGTTGGAGATTTTGGTTTCATGTTACAAACCTCGCTTGCTGAGTTGTCTCACTCATCTAATTGTTCAGGCACTATTCTCCCTTGTCATGACTGGTGTAAATTTCACTTGGGTTTTGAAATGTTTATATGTATACTCGACAGTAGAGATATTTGTTGCTTGGTTCATTGGTTGACTACTTGCGGGCGTTTTGGTCATTTTTAGTGATTAAAAGAAACGAATACCAGGGTTTTGAACCCAACCTGACACATAGAAAATATGGAAGTAGATTCCATCCTCGTATGTTGAGTAATTTTTGGCCTATATTGCACTCCATTTCTCGTTGGGTATAGTCTGTTTTAATTAATGGAATAACTATGTTGATGCTCCATCATACGAAAAGAACTCTGCAAATAAAAGAAATAGATTACACAGTAGGAAGAAATTCGTTAGAGTTATTTTTTCTCGGTGATGTTTGAAGTCATTTAATTTTTGGGAAAAAGGGAAAGAAACCAAATAATAAAATAAAGGGTCTCGAACCCACTCTATTGTACAAAAAATTAATTTGGTTGATGTAAATGTTAAAAGTTCAATGGAATGTTCTTTTTCTCGGCCTCCTTGTGTCTCCTCTAAGCGCTCTGTATATGATCATGGATAGTTGGAATTATGAACAATATGCATATGAGTTGTGTTGTTGTTCGATCAAACATAAAAGAAGAAAACATATGAATTAACTGGTTGAGATTAACAGTTCTGGAATTTTTCTTTGGGTTTGATATGGAAGTTATTGTCTTCAATTTTGATATTTCCTACAGTTTATAATGTTTTTGGCAATTAAGGGTATGTAATTTCTAAAGATTAAATGTTATTTTATTTAATGGAACAATATCCATTTCATTTCTCATTCATTATATCATTTTTCGCTCCTTACAATCCCACCATATTCCCATATTCATTTTAATTCCTTGTTTTGTTATTGTAAATGACATTTCAAAAGTAATAATAAAAAAGAAATGGGAGTGACTGTTGTTTAAATTGGAAATGGAAGTATTGTTTTGATATTGCTTGGACAGTATCCACTGGTGGTCCCAGTCCATGCTACCACGTTTTCTTTCATTACCAACACCTCATCTTCCCAATAACCCTCTCAGCCCCTATTCAATAGAAATTAATTATTGATTTGACTATTATGATGAATGGATTGATTGTTAGTACTTATGTTGAGAATGATAGAAATAATCTTGATTTTATTTAGGTAGGTTCGATGCATGAAGTGTTGAGATTTTTCAAAACTAATTGGAACATTACTTCAGGATGAGCCTTTTCAGCAGAGCCAATAATGGTAGAGGTAAAAGAGGTAGGTGAAATTGGTAGAGGGGTCACAGAATACCTCGTTTATCCATACATTTTGATGTTGACCCCCCATGAATTGCACCATCTTTTCCAATATGGGTTCTTCAACCTAGTAGGCCAAGGGATCCTCCAACCCTGACCTAAAAGACCACCCTTCTAAGAACACCAGAACTTTTCTAGTATCCCAGTCCCTCCTCATGTATCAATGTGACCAGAACCACCTACCAATGATGGTTGGAAAAATATTTTCCACCAACCTATTGTTCATCATCATGGTTTTCACTTATTTTCCATTACCCCCTCCACCACCAAAGAATCAAATTTCCCCAGTTTATCCTATTGTCTCACCCTTGCAATCATCACATGCCAGTAAAATCTTAAAAATAGATATCCCCGAGCCTGTGCAAGACAAGGGAAAAGGAATAGCTACTCCCTCCGACTCATCCAAGGAATCTTCTAAATTAGTCTCCTCTCGCCTTCATCTTAAGGATGATTGTTCTCATGTTATTAGTGTAGTTCAGCCTCAAGGCTCTAACCAGTCAAAGGCTGCCACTGAAAAATCAAAAGGGGACAACAGTGAGAAGATGCCTAATGCCTCTCATAGAAAATATGGATTTTTATGATGATTCATGTTGTTTTATATATTGAAGACGACATTGTTTTTTTTACTTTGATAAAGTTTTCGACAACAAGCAAAGTTTTAGACATTCTTTTTGGGATAGTATGGATATAATAATTTTTGGACATGATGAGATTATATTGGGCTGATATTTAAAATGTTTGGTCATAATTTTGAAAATGGGAGTTACAAGGAGGATATATTTTAAATCTAATGATTGACTTTTATATTTCATGTCTTGATGATTATAAAAGGAAATATTTGGGAGTCACAAGGGGTCCCACCTATTTAGTTATTATTTAAGACCCTTATTTATATATTATTATTATTTATTATTCTCAAACTAATTAGTTAATTTAATTTGAATTAACTAAAGAAAGGTAGTTGAACTACTGTAACGAACCTCCTCATTACGACAAAAGCTCTTTAACAGGTGCAATTTTTTTTTGTTTAAGATGTGTGCGCGTGTGTGAAAAGGAACATACACACCTTACTCTACGTCGCCACCTGACAACCAACAAGATGCAACCACGGTGAAAACAACCAGAAGGCTTAAGGTGTGCAACAGGTAACTGCAAGCAATAAACGACCATAGACATGAAGCGCACAACAAGTATTTGCAAGAATTAACGACCATAGACATAAGGCGCACAACAGGTAACTACAAGAATTAACGACATACTGGGTTAAGCACAACACAAACACAAAAGGAAGAATCCATAGTAGTAGATTTTACTATTTCTGCACAGGAAATTAGGGTGTTTAATCTTAGTTCTCTGCTCCGGAGAGAGAGAAGGTCAGATAGGCTCCTGGCCATCGGCCAGGCAGAAACTAGAAATCTCTGTCAGGTGTGTCACAAGAGTGGAAACCCTGCCTTTAAAGGGCTTGAGACTCTTGATATGACACAAGACTCTTTACACAAAATAATCACACATACATACTTAATACTAGGATACATGGAGGTGTCTACATCTCGCCCGACACAAACGACCAAGCCTACTAAGCCAAGGATAAAGACACACCCATAAACGCAGTCAACATGGTTATCTAATGACCACAACTACAATAACCCTTACCATACATGATAACCGTTTATATTTTATGTTACGAAAATCTTTCTATAAAGTACAAACTACCAGCTTTTTCTTATTGTCAAAAACCATAAAATTACAATGTCCCTTACAATACATGATAACCGCGTTACCCTTTTATTACTAACCCTTGCAATAAATTACAATTACGCAAGGTTTATAAGTTTCCACTGTAAAATTCAATGATCTTACATGATTAAATTATTGCGACTAACAATGAGGAGCCCACATTCATAAGTTATCAAGGCTAGCATAGAAATCTTCCTATTGCAAGAACCTTACAT
>SNQJ01S0042871.1:111103-129265 GCA_010110895.2 Picea sitchensis | reverse complement strand
CCCCAACGTTTTTTATTCTCCCTAATCTCCTATACTTACCCAGGATACTACTTCCGAGGGGAATTTAACTAACATATCTTCTACCATCACTATCAATATTTTGATCAAAGAAGGTATCATGGAAATTGTTCATCTTGGTGCTAATTGTTCGCCCGAGGAAGTGGACGCTTACACCACTTTATTTAAATAATTATGTGATGTCTTCGCTCGGAGCTACGAGGAAATGCCATGGATCGATCCTTCGATCATTGTGCATGAGATAAAAACTTACCCAGTCGTTAAACCTATATGACAAAAACTTCGCCTGGTTCATCCTAAGAAAATCGCGGCCATAAAGGCAGAAGTTGAAAAATTGTTGAAATCTGGCTTTATCTATCATATCCCCTTGACGGAATGGGTTTCTAACATCGTTATGGTTGCTAAAAAACAAGGAACCATTCGTGTCTGCATCGATTATGGGGATCTCAACAAGGCTTGTCTAAAATATAATTACCCTACAACCTTCATCGACCAAATCATTGATAATTGCACTTGCAGCGTTATATTTTTTTTCATGGATGGATTTTCACGGTACAACCAGATTGACATTCTACCTGTTGATCAACATAAGACAGCCTTCATCTACCCATGGGGTACATTTGCTTATCCAAAACTACCCTTTGTTCTCAAAAATGTTGGTGCTACATTCCAATGGGCCATGTCATATGCTTTCCACGATATCAAACATATTGTGGAACCTTACTCCGATGATTTACCTACCCATTCATCTAATCGACAAGACCATATTGGTCATTTATGGGCCATTTTTTTCGATGTCGGTTCTACCGTATCCATTTGAACCCTCACAAATTCATCTTCGTTGTTGAATCAGGTCGACTCCTCGGTTTCGTTGTCTCCAAATATGGGATTAGGGTGGATCCCTTAAAAATCAAAGGTATTCTTGTCTTACCTCCTCCCAACAATCTTACCCAACTACAAAGTTTGCAAGGGAAAGAAAACTTCCTTCGTCATTTTATATCTAATTATGTCGAGCTTACTAAAGGATTTATGTGATTGTTGCAGAAAGACACTCCTTTCATTTTGGATGACATTTCTCAATGATCTTTCGATGCTCTTAAACACGCATTGACCCATACACCTCTCTTGCATCCTCCAAATTATGCACGAGATTATATCCTTTATTTGGCAACCTCTAATTCCATTATTGTTATGGTGTTAGTTCAAGAGGACCCTAACGGTGATGAACATGTGATATACTATTTGAGAAAGAGTCTATCCGGTCCCGAGATCCTATATTCACACTTTGAAAAGTTGGCTCTGGAAGCTGTCATTGTCATCCATAGATTTCACCATTACATCTTGTTACGCACTACCATGGTCATTACAGACTCAAACCCCATGTACCATATTCTGACACGTCAAGTCCTTGGGGGAAAATATTCCAAATAGATCGTTATTATTCAAGAATTTGATCTCGAATTTGCCAAATCAAAAGCTAAAAATTCCTTGGTTTTTGCGGAACTTATCTGCGATCTTCCCCACGCTGACGATGACACTGAGCCCAATGATTCTCTTCCCAATGAATCTATGTTCCTCATTAGCATGTCAGACCCTTGGTATGGAGATATTATTCTCTATCTTCAAACCCAACGTTTTCAACTCGATATCTCCCGTGAAGAACGTCGTCATATTCGCCACCATTCTAAACGCTACCTTATTAGAGGTGACACTTTGTATCACTGTAGTATTGATACTATCCTACGATGTTGTTTAAACCTTGATGAGGCTGAACATATTTTGAATGATTGTCACCTTGGAGCTTGTGGCGGTCACCTTTCTGGGATGGCTACAACCCAGAAAATCTTACGTGCTAGTTATTTTTGGCCCTCCATATTCAAAGATTGTATTGAGGTTGTCAAAAGATGCACACCCTACCAAGTTTTTCACAAAATGGCACGCACCCACCCTACTTCGTTGCATCCCATTGTCGCCATCGACCCCTTTTCCAAATGGGGCATTGATTTTATGCAATGGAATCCTACCTCAGCCAGGGGGCACAGTTATATCATCATTATCGTTGATTATTTCACTAAATGGGTTGAGGCTATGCCTACATTTATTAACGATGGTCGTACTGCAGCTCTCTTAATTTTTAACCACATCATCACTCGCTTTGGTGTTCCACGAGCCATTGTCACTGATCATGGTTCACATTTTCAAAACCAGATGATCAGTGAGTTACATGTCAAGTTGGGATTTTTCCATGAAAACTCATCCCCCTACTATCCTCAAGAAAACAAACAAGTTGAAGCTATAAACAAAGTCCTTAAAACCATGATCCAAGGCATGGTGGGGAAAAAAAAAACTTCTTGGCACTTGCAACTTTTCTCCACCCTCTGGGCTTACCACACCTCAGTGAAAATTGCAACTGGATTCACTCCATTCCAATTGGTATATGGCGTCGAAGCAATGTTATCAATCAAGTGTGAGATCCCTTCGTTGAAAATCACCGTAGAACTCCTACCTCACACCTCTGCTAAAGAAGAATTATTCCTATATTTTACTAAGTTGGATGAAACACATCGCGATGTTTCTCTTGTTAAAGAGATGTATCAAAAATGAATGAAGAGTCAATATGAAAAATCTGTTCAAACTTGTACTTTCGCAGAATGAGACCTAGTCCTCATTTATGACCAAGCTCACGATAAGCTAGGGACAGGAAAGTTAGAACCTCTGTGGCATGGACCCTATATCGTAAAACATGTATTACATAGAGGTTCCTATGAGCTAGTTGACTACGATAGAATATCTCTCGATGAACCCAAGAATAGGCTTTACCTCAAGAAGTACTATGCATAGAACATCTGGCATGTGTGCTTTGTACACTATTGTACTATATTTTTGATTTGGTGTGTCTTTTTCTCTTTCATGTACGAGTTTTGTTTTAGTCGCTTACACTTTTTCTTATGATTGTGTGCACAGATGACATCCCCCTTTCCCATCTTTGTCGGGTTTGCAGATGGTGCTAGTCGGCACACCCAGAACATTGCTTCTAGTGGTCCAATACTTACCCTAAGTAATAAAACTTTTTTATTCATCTTTTGTAATTTGAAAATACTTAAGGAGGCCATAATTCCTCAAAGAGGCCCTTGCTAAGCGTTTTGAAATGTGTCTATATCGTCGAGCTCATGCTCACACTCTTTCCATTCAATCATGGTTCTAATCCATGTAAACCGCAAAAACATACATTTAAAATCCTTTAGTCAATCTCTCATAGCAACAAATTGGGTATTTTTAGCATAAAAAACAACATTTTTTTCAGTTATGCATTGGTTCTCCCCTAATCATATCCACAGGGTGCTAGCGCTCCCCAAGCACACACACCAGGGTGTCGAAAACATGATCGGTTCTCCCCTCACCTGTTTGAGGGAGCGTCGATCTAGTTCGATGCCTAGGGCTTCTTAGGGAGCCTAGAACAACCTAAAAACTACCTAAAATACAATTCTAAACCATGAGAAATGACTAGAATGGCTAAGTGACCAACTTGGTCTAGACAGATGCGAAAATAGTCAACCACGGCTCTGGTGCCCACAGCTTGAAAATCGCCCTCCAAGGTTGAAAATACCAAAGCTAGAAGAAATTGGTGAAAATAAAATGGTAAATGAAATTTCTAACCCTATTTCACTATTATAGGGTTGATATTTTTCTAATATAAAGTTTATTTTAGGTTTTTAAATATTTTTTGAGGAGTCACTAATACACTGGATGCAGAATTGTCTTTATTTGCAAGCCTCGAAGCAGTATATTTTTTCATTAAAACTTGTAACATTGACGAGCACGGTCTTTGTTCTTTCACACACTCGAAAAAACATGAGGATGTAACTAAGTAGACTTTTATCTCTTTTTCGGACTCGTAAAGGTTACATGAAAAAGGAAACCCCTGGAGTCTCCTTTAATCTCTTTTCAGACTCTCTAAACATGAAAATATTTTTGAGTGATCTTGCTTCCTTTCACACTCGTTTAAAAGGTTTTGAAAGGGCGTCTCTCAAGTAGCAGTTTATCTCTTTTTCGAAATTTGGAGACTAAATTTACGAAAAAGGACAACCCTGGAGTCGTCTTTAAGTTCTTTTCAGACTCTCTAAACATGAAAAACCACTGAGTTTTCCTTCTCTGAATTCGTTAAAAATCACACATTGAAGGGCCCATATGGGACCGAACCCTTACTTCTTCCAGTTCATTAAACAAAGGAAGAGGAACTTACCTAAGGTGAGTTATACCGAGCATGTGTTATCCTCCTCGAGCTCATAAAAACAAAAAGAGGTACTTGTCTATCTGGATGGAGGAAAAAATTGAAGGAAGCAAGCCAAGCCATATTTTAGAATTGTCACAAGTCACTCTTGCAATCGCCTTTGAACACAACACATTGTTTCTACATACATTTTAATCCATTGAACCTCTGCATTGAACCAATCCCCTGAGTCTTTTTATTCCTTTGGGTCACCCAACGAAAGTCACAGTATCCACTGCATCATGTTTTGGTTTGTGTTACGTTTATGCTGCTAAGTTATGTTGTGCCTCAATGTTCAAGGGAAGTATCTGCCTCAAGAGTCAACCATCACAAATTTCAAGTTTCAATACCTGTGTCAGTCCATACTCACTTGATTCACCATATTGCATCTCTATGTCAATTTTGTTTCATTGATGAGGGATACATCAAGGCCCTCCTTCGACGAGTCTTTTCCTATTGACTTCAACACATCATCCGAGAAATTTCACTTAGAAACCAGTTAGTACCTTGGGACCTACATGCCCAATGGAAGGCCTCCTCGCCTTCGACAGTAGGTTTACATCATTGACCTATGATCGAATGATTCTACAAATGTTTGACTTCAGCTCATTTATTCACATTTGTTGAATTGTATTAGGGTACCTTGGGACTCTTTGACATCACTGGTGATTTCCCTTGCACTTGTTAACAGTTTACCTCATTGACCGGTAATCAAGTGGTTTCTACCATGTTCGACATCAAAACACTTATTCACATGGTTAGATTCGTACTACATCGATATTAGGACGAAGACCTTGGGTTGAGCTTTCACTTTGTTATCTGTTTTCCCAGGCTGCGAAGGAGATCTTTTGAGTATACTTATATACTATCACTTAGATCCACTTTGTATTGGTCTGTGGCTATGTTTTATCATCTCGTAGATCCACTTTGTATTTTTTGTGGCTACGATCAGTTCATGTCATGGAGGTATATATCCACATTGTATCTTTGGTGGCTATACCCTTAGTCAGTATGATTATGGATCTGCAGTGTATTTGGTGGCGGCCATACCTTAAGTCCTTTATCACTCAAGCATAGGTATACCATCCTTGGGTTTGAAACATATGATAACATTTGTTTGATGATTGTTTGAAGCTTCTACCAGGTTCTCTAACTCCATACCCTTGCTTCTAAAATCTACAAAGTGATTCAGTCATCAGCTTCCATCTTCTGACCTTGCACTTTAGGGGGAAATCTGTTACACGTCAAAATTCCTCATTTCGAATGTCCCATTGTCATTGTTGTAAGTGTCGCACTTTTGTCGCAAGTGTCGTAAACATCATATTTTCGTCCCGCATGTGTCGCATTGTGGACGGCACTATAAGAACACTTGGTACACCCTCTAAGATTTGTTAGAAGAGGAAAACCTATCATTTGGAAAAGATTACAAACATTTTTCCTTGAAGAAAGATCATCTTAAGTGAATTTTTGGAGATCAGCACTCCCCTGCTCACATGCAAGGAGTGCTAGTGCTCCTTGTCCACTTATCAGTAAGCGTTATAGTGCTCTGTTTCCAGCTTTAAAGGAGCGTCTATTGAGAGAATCTTGGGGAGGAATCCCCCTTATCTCTAAGGACAGCTAGAAAGAATCTGAGTTATTTTGGCTTGAATCCAAGTTATAGGCTAGATCTAAGGGAAATCCCACAACTGATGGAGTCATATCCTCAACTTATTCCAAAGATAGATAAGGTGGTTGAGCCTCTCAAAGCCTATATAAGGAAGCATTCTCATGGAGAAAAGGGGGAAAATATCAATGAAAAGTATTTTCATTCTGATCGTGGGTCTTTCAAGCAAGGGGTTGGACAAGGAGGACTTGGTGAGGTTGTTGCATCGACATCTACATATTGTAAGTACCTTGTTATGTTCTCATTAATATATATGCTTAGCATGTTTCCTTCAAGTTTGTGTACATTTGCATAGGCTAGTCTCTTCTTGATAAATCTAGTTTAAACTAATCTTGGTAGAAAAAGAAGCATGCATTGTATTTTTTTCCTATTGAATTGTAGAACTCATTAAAGGGTTTGAAGATCAAGTTCAACCTAGACCGAGCAAGGACAAGCTTCAGAAAAAAGGTACAGCATGTTTTCTTCCTCTTTTTCCTTTGACTAGTTTAGCTACATTTAAAGGAATGTCAGTGTTCAATGTTAGCATTTTTTTGTCTTGGTCATAGGGGTCTAGGATCCAAGAGGACATTCACCTGTCTGCAAGAGAATTTTTCTACAACAGATAGTGCTTCTCAATTTTGTGCTAAATTCCCTCCCGCACTATCAATTCTCTATGATTATATCTCTAATATATTTTTGCAATTCATTCACTAAGGAGCCTCAATGTTTTATTTGGAAAGGCGGGGAATCCAACTCCAAATGTTTTCACTTGGTCAATTGGAGCTCTATCTGTGCTCCTAAAAATTCATGGTGGTTGTAATGTCCCTGGCCATCAACCCACTTGTCGGGCAACACTATTACGCGGAAACATTCTCGTACTTATATAGTATGCATTTAAATGAAATTAAATGGCTTAACAGACTCAACATATAATTACTGATAACATACAGAATTAATGGAATCAACAGTAAATATCATCGCAACAGAATACATGATAATATTGCAAGTATCACAGACATGCATTTTAATTGAAATTAAACACATGCATATACTTATCTTTGAAACTGTAGTAACTCCACCAACCATGTGCAGACTTTCCACGAACCTCCCAACCTTATACCTCACCGCTCATCGTGCTCAACAGTGGGTCACCCCCGAGCTGGGACTAAGCTCCACCCAAGGTAAGGGAATGCTAGACTAGGTTGAGGTTACAGGAAAACTGCACAGAGCAATCGGATGGATTCTCCCCATAAGACTTCTTACGCCCACTACTCATGGACTCTCATTCCCCACATACATGTTCCTCCCAGGAGAATACACCTTCACAAGCACATTCCATCAGTTCTTCACCTCCCCTCTTGGCCTCAGCAATAGGTCGGATCAGGAATTCTTAGAGCTCCATAGTTGGTGCTAGACTCTCTCTGGGAGAAAACCACTCCCCGACAGACTCCCTCACCTGGAGAGAGTTGCTCACGGGCCCAACAACCTGCCTCTTCTACCACATGCCTGACAACCCGGTTCTTCAACCAGTTTTCAACTCAATTACGCAAAGTTCAATATAACAGTAGCAGCAACAGCTTTTGGCTAACTCACGGGTGATAGCAAC
The DNA here is from genome assembly GCA_010110895.2 of Picea sitchensis. Lineage (NCBI taxonomy): Eukaryota > Viridiplantae > Streptophyta > Pinopsida > Pinales > Pinaceae > Picea > Picea sitchensis. The sequence continues at coordinate 121,729 of SNQJ01S0042871.1, read as the reverse complement.
AACAGGAAATTGGGTGTGGAACTAGGAAACGGCAACAAGCCACTAAGACACAGCACGGTTCAAGTAACACCCATTTGCAGGATGTGTGACAAGAAATTCACACAGAGGTTGAACACAAAATCAACAGTTCAGGAAGAGGGTGTATCGGCTTCTCAAGAAAACATCACAGGCTCCAGGTTTCAGAGCTGCATGAGGCTTACAAAACTCAGACGCAGAGATCCTTGGTTCAAATAGCGAACGACAGAATGGGGAACGAACCCCCATCACATCTCAATTCTTGGGTTAAATTTCATGTGCCTAGGATGACACGTGTCTCCCATGAGGCTGCATGAGCTCCATCAACATGGGTTCCCTTTTTCACATGTTCCCCTTTTCCAAGAACTTAGGATAAAAACATACATTTCACATATATTTTGGAATAATAATAAATTATTATTCCTAAGGACTCAAGCCCCTAAGATTATCCCCTCTTCCAACCTTCCAGCCACCTTTTCCCTTACCCTCTTTATGGAAGCTTAGTCCCCCATCACTCTTTCTTCGTGGTTGGTCTGCACGCAGCGATGTTTATATTTTTATTAATGTTATGCATATTACATATACAAAAACAGGCTCTTGGCCTTAACACTTAGGCTTTTCGAACTAATAAACACATAAGCCTACCATCTTATCAATACTTGGATCACCAGCCTACAAAACAAGATTTGCAATTCATAAACATGATTACAATAGGGCTCGTCCTTGGGGATATTACAATCCCCTCCCCTTATTTTGCACTGAACTCGGTGCAACTTTTACACAGCATCAGCAAAATTTCCAAAATCTTCAAAAAGATGTGGATATTCTTCCCGCATAGCATCTTCATGTTCCCAATTCGCATGCTCGGGATCGTATCAGGTCCACTGGACCTTTACAAGCCCTATGGCTCAATTCTGGAGCTGTTTCTTTTTCCGATCCAATATGCGCACATGATGCACTTGCAAGACACCTTCTTGTTCCACATGAATCACATTCCAATCAATTACATGATTAGCATCAGGTATATATTTCTTAAGCAATGAAACATGAAACACATTATGTTCATTCATGGATGCAGGTAATGCAATCATATATGCAACTAGCCCAATCCTTTCTAGGATTTCAAATGGCCCACAAATTTTGCTGCCAACTTGGCACAGTTTCCCAGCTTCAGGGAACTTCTATTGGATTTTACTTTCAGGAAAACACGATCGCCCACTTTAAAATCTTTGTGGATTTTGTTCTTATCAACATAAATTTTATGTCGGTCTTGGGAAACCTTTAAATTGTGCTTAATTTTTAGCATTTGTTCTTCCATTTCCTTGAGCAACTCTGGCCCAACTACTGCCCTGTTAGCTGGATTATCCCAGCTTACTGGAGTATTGCACTTTTTGCCATAAATTGATTCAAATGGGCTCATCTTCAATGATGCTTGATACCCATTATTGTAGGCAAATTCTACCAAGTGCAGGTAGTCTTCCCATTTCAATGGTTTGTCCATCACATACATCCTTAGTGTGTCTTCTATTACTCTATTAACCCTCTTTGTCTGCCCATCAGACTCAGGATGATAAGTTGTGCTAAAGTTAAGATTCGTTCTGAATCCTTTGAACATCCCCTTCCCGAAATTTGAAGTAAATTTTGGGTGTCTGTCAAACACAATTGTCTTGGGGATATCGTGCAATCATGTTATTTCCTTCATAAAAATATCAGTAGCATCTGTTTCCTTGTCAGTAGTCTTTAATGGAATAAAATGGGCATCTTTCGTAAGATTGACCACCACCACCATGATTGAATCATGTTGCTTGCCTGTTTTGGGCAATCCTATGATGAAATCCATTGTCACTACTTCCCACTTCCACTCAAGAATGGGTAAAGGTTGTAGCAACCCTGCTGGGTGCCTATGCTCAGCTTTAAACTTCTGGCATTCCATACATCTGGTGATGTATCCAGCAATGTCGTTCTTCATACCTGTCCAAACGCAATGGCTCTTGATTGCTACCATAGTTTTCTGATATCCAGGGTGCCCTGCATAAGGCACAATATGCATTTCATGCAAAATCATATGTTTCAAGTCCTGGACATAAGGTACATAAATTTTGTTTTTGTACAGAAGTGTTCCGTCGGTTTCGAATTTATAATTCTCCACTTTCTGTGGCATCTTACCTTGTTGTAGCTTTGCTACCAAATCCCTGTACTACAAATCTGTATTTGCATCCTCCAAAATTTTGCTTTTAATATTAGTCTGGTACATGCTAATGGTTGTAGCATGTAATTTGTGTACTCTCCTACTGAGTGCATCATCCACTTTATTCTCCTTCCCTTTGATATGCTTGATATCAAAATTGTATTCACACAGAAACTCCAGCCACCTACTCTACCTAGCATTCAAGGTTGGTTGATCAAACAAATACTTCAGACTGTTATGGTCTGTCCTCGGTTCGAACCTCCTTCCCATGAGGTAATGCCTCTATTTCTTTAGAGCGTGTACTATGGCTGCCAACTCCAAATCATGAGTTGCATAGTTCCTTTCGTTCTCTTTCAACTTTATGGATTCATAACAAATTATGAATCCATTCTAACTGAGGACCTCTCCCAGTCCTTCTTTGAACGCATCAGTGCACACCACTAAATATTCATTTGGATCTGCAATCCTCAAGATTGGAGCACTGGTTAACAGTTTCTTCAATTGCTAAAAACTTTTCTCACAATCCTTTGTCCACTGAAACTTCTTCTTCTTCCTTTGCAAGGAAGTGATAAGGTGAGTTATCCTCGAGAACCCCACGATAAACCTTATGTAATAACTAGATAATCCCATAAATGATCTCACTTTTGTCACATTCATTGGCACTAACCATTCTCTAATGGACTCAATCTTCTCAAATCTACAACTATCCCATCCTTCGAAATAATATGCCCCAAGTAATGGATGTTTTCATGATAAAACGAGCATTTTCTCAACTTGGCATACAGTTGGTGTTCTCTTAGCACCTACAAAACCATTCTCAGATGTCATTCATGCTCTTCCTCTGACTTGGAATACACCAGAATGTCATCCAGGAATACCATGAAAAACTTGTCTAGATAGTCCCTGAATACACCATTCATCAGGCACATAAAAACAGCGGGTGTGTTCGACAACCCAAACAACACCACTGTAAACTCGTAATGACCATACCTTGTCCTAAAGGTGGTATTGCTAATGTCTTCATCCTTTATCCTTACCTGAGGTATATCTTCGAAAATATCTTCGCATCCTTCAACTTATCAAAGAGGTCATCAATCATCGGCGGAGGATACTTGTTCTTAACAGTTACTTTGTTGAACTGTCAGAAATCAATACACAACCTCAACGTTCTGTCCTTCTTCTTCAAGAATAGGATCGGGGAATCTTCACAAGGTGACACACTTGCACGTATGTACCCCTTCTTCAGAAGCTCTTCAAGCTGCAATTGCAACTCTTTCATCTCTGGCGTACTCATTCTGTAAGGAGCTTTCAACACTGGAGTTGCTCCAAGCATCAAGTTTACAGAGAAATCAATATCTCTCTTTGGAGGCAGTTCGGGTACCTCCTGAAATACATCTTCAAACTCTTTTAGTACCACATGATCTCCAATATTTTAGACTTCATCCCTAGATGCTTCCTCCACATGGGCTGCAAATAATTGACAACCTTTTATGTCGCACTTCTTTAGCTGAATTGTTGAGATTTCTCTTATAGCAACAGCTCTGGGAATTCCTTGGACTATTTTTTTATTCCCTTCCTCATCCAGGCAAGTGAATTCCTTGTTATGACAGTCCAAGATGGCATGGTGTTGGTCCAACCAATCCATCCCAAATAGACAGTTATAAGACCCTAAAGGTAGAACATTCAATTCAGCCTTTGTGCTTAGTCTCTTCATATCCACTGGACAGGACTTAGATAACTCAGTGACTTTTCTCTTGGTTATTGTATCCAGCTGCACTAACTAAGACTTTTCATGTTTGTTTCTTGACAAATGAAAACTTTCCACCACTCTAGGATCTACATAACTATGTCTAGCCCCTAAATCAATTAAAATAGTAAATGATTGGTTGTTAATCATACCTTCTACTTCAATCATGTGCGATTAAAATTAAGCTTGCTTGTTGTCCAGGGATGCATAGATCCTTGGCATTCTACTGCCCATGTCCTCCACTTTTCAACTTGTTGGACATTATGGAAAGCTCTCATTTTTTCATTTTTGTGGGGACAATCTCTATACTTATGGTTTCCCTGACAACCCCAACACTAAATGGGCATCTATCTTGGCCTTTGTTCCCCTACTTCATCCATTCTCGGCTCTCTAAACGATGGTTGTCCTTGAGGAATATTTCGTAAAAAGGGAAGTTTGTTTCCCTTCTCCCTATGTTCTTTCTTGAATTTCCTCTAGTTGTCCCAAGCCTTCCGAAAGGTAGGATTTTCTCTTTGCTTCTTATATAAGCATTTCACTCTTCTTATCATTTCTTCCATGGTCTTAGGGTCATCATATTAGATCTTGTCACCAATGGAAGGTGGCAGACCACTCAGATACCTTTGAATCTTAACACTTTCTTCTTTGATGAACGGAACATACTTCAGCAGTTCCAAAAACCTACGTTCATACTCATCAATCGTCATGCTCCCTAGCTTGAGTTCAAAGAACTCTTTCATCTTTCTATCATAATATCTCTTATTCAAATACTTCTTCTCGAAATACCTCTTGAATTCCTTCCAAGTGATATCTTTCTCTCTAATGTGTTGCACCTGCACAAGTTGATCCCACCATAAGGATTCTTTTCCTTTCAGTTGATACATCGCAATTCTTCCTTCCGCATGAGAGGAATAATTTTGTAGTTGGAAGTATTTCCTCATACCAAGAAACCATGTTTCGGTGTCTTCCTCCTTCTGATGTTATCCATCAAACGTAGGAGGCTTAATATTGTTCATCTCTCCCTTCAATTCATCTACTCCATATCTCCTATGCTTTCTGGTAGGGGATGGGATTGAACCACTGTGTGTCCTTCTCTTGGAGCAACCTTGGGAATGATGATGGTGTCTAACCACACTCCTTGACCTTCTTCCCTCAAAATTCTAGTGAATCCCTGTTCTACTCGAGTCACTCTCCTTATCCAACTTATTTTCTATTCTCTCCAAACTCTTTAACAACTTTATGTTGAATTCTCCTTGTTTTTCCTGAGCTTTTCTGAGTTTTCTGCTATCTTCTCGGCAAGTTTGTGCATCTTTTTGCAATCCTTCAATGATATTCCTAATGTTTCCTTCCTTATCTATCCCTTCTCCATGTCCTTTGGAGTTCGATCCTTCAACTCCCAAATAGACATCCATTCCTTTTGCTTCATCCTCGGAACTGGAATCATTTTGTGTCTTCTCCATTTCTTTTGCACTCAGTGGCAACTCTATCTAGTTCTGGCACTCGCTAAAATTTTGCAACCATGACGTTCAAACAACCAAAATTTGTCAGGTCATTATTCCTTAACAAATCCCACAGCATTCATAAACAACTTGATTCAAGAAAACGTTCAGTTTCCATGAATTTTCCAAGCTCTCGGCTCTGTAGTGCACTCAGGCCTTAGCCCTTTTCTCTCAATTTTCCAAACCCACACGACCATGGTATCATATCCCAAGGTCTCAACATTGAGCCTAGATGGACTGGATAAGTGGTCTTTGGACCCAAGGTTTCAAGAGGAAATTGTGTCTAGAGGACTAATTTCGAACCTTAGAATGTTTCTGAGTGCCAACAGGGTACTTGGTCATGTACGAAGCTTAGGAGAAGTAGTGGTAGAATAAAAATGCATAGGGTGTGGTATTTGACCATAGAGAGAGAGGGCACTCAACACTTTGGATGTTCGAGTCGTATAATCTGTTCAGAAAGAAAGGAAAAATATTTACGACTGTTAGAACTAGAGAAGGTGTCGGTAGGATATCCTAGAAGACTTTTGGGAGTTCGGATGTCGAGAAAAGTGGGGTGCACTCAGACACAAACCCATGAAACCTAAAACTCCGAAGTCCTGAGAAGATCTACACCATAGATCTGGAAAAAATATCTCGTATGTTGGATCGATCAGAGGTCGAACACAGACTCAACAATTCGGGCAGAGGGTGTATCGGCTTCTCAAGAAAACATCACAGGCTTCAGGTTTCATAGTTATGTGAGGCTTACAGAACTCAGACGTAGAGATCCTCAGTTTAGACAGCGTATGGCAGAATGGGGAACGAACCCCCATCACGGCTTAATTATTGGGTTAAATTGCATGTGCCTAGGCCGACACATGTTGCCCATGAGGTTGCATGCGCTCCATCAGCATGTGTTCCCTTTTGCACACGTTCCCCTTTTCCAGGAACTTAGGATAAAAACATACATTTCACATAGCTTTTGGAATAATAATAAATTATTATTCCTAAGGACTCAAGCCCCTAAGTTTATCCCCTCTTCCAACCTTCCAGCCCCCTTTTCCCTTACCCTCTTTGTGGAAGCTTAGTCCCAGCTTGGGGGTGACCCACTGTTGAGCGTGATGAGCAGTGAGGTCTAAAGTTGGGAGGTTCGTGGAATGTCTGCACGTGGTTGGTGGAGTTACTACAGTTTCAAAGATAAGTATATGCATGTGTTTAATTTCAATTAAAATGCATGTCTGTGATGCTTGTAATATTATCATGTATTCCGTTGCAATGATATTTACTGTTGATTCCATTAATTTTGTATGTTAGCAGTAATTATATGTTGACTCTGTTAAGCCATTTAATTTCATTTAAATGCATACTATATAAGTATGAGAATATTTCCACGTAGTAGTGTTTCCCGGCAAGTGGGTTAATGGTCAGGGAAGTTACGGAAAGGATTGGGCCAGTTGCATATATGCTTTCATTACCTGCATCCATGAATGTACATAATGTGTTTCATGTTTCATTGCTTAAGAAATATATACCTGATGATAATCATGTAATTGATTGGAATGTGATTCAGGTGGAACAAGAAGGTGTCTTGCAAGTGCATCATGTGCGCATATTGGACCGGAAAAACTAACAGCTCCAGAATCAAGCCATAGGGCTTGTAAAGGTCCAGTGGACCTTGTACGGTCCTGAGGACGCGACTTGAGAACATGAAGATGTTATGCGGGCAGAATATCTGCATCTTTTTGAAGATTTTGGAAATCTTTTTGATGTTGTGTAAAAGTTGCACTGAGTACAATGCAAAATAAGGGGAGGGGATTGTAATATCCCCAAGGACGAACCCTGTTGTAGTCATGTTTATGAATTGTAAATCATTTTTTGTAGGCTATTGAGCCGAGTATTGATAAGTTGGTAGGATTATGTGTTTATTAGGCCGGAGAGCCTAAGTGTTAAGGCTAGGAGCCTGATTTTGTATATGTAATTATGCGGTTCATTAATATAATATATGAACATTGTTGTGTGCAAACCAACCACGAAGAAAGAGTGATGGGGGACTAAGATTCCACAGAGAGAGTAAGGGAAAAGGGGGTTGGAAGGTTGGAAGAGGGGCTAATCTTAGGGGCTTGAGTCCTTAGGAATAATAATTTATTATTATTCCAAAAGCTATGTGAAATGTGTGTTTTTATCCTAAGTTCCTTGAAAAGGGGAACGTGTGCAAAAGGGAACGCATGTTGATGGAGCGCATGCAGCCTCATGGGAGACATGTGTCGGCCTAGGCACATGCAATTTAACCCAAGAATTGAGTCATGATGGGGGTTCATTCCCCATTCTGGCGTCCGTTGTTTGAACCAAGCATCTATGCGTCAGAGTTTTGTAAGCCTCATGCAGCTCTGAAACCCGAAGCCTATGATGTTTTCTTGAGAAGCCTATACACCCTATGCCCGAACTCTTGAGTCTGTGTTCAAACTCTGTGTGAATTTATTGTCATGCATCCTACAAATGGGTGTTAGCTGAACCGTCGTGTGTCTTAGTGGCATGTTGTCGTTTCCTAGTTCCACACCCAATTTCCTGTTGTTGTTGTCACCCATGAGTTAGCCAAAAGTTGTTGTTGTTGTTGTTATCTTGAACTTGCGGTAATTGAGTTGAAAACTGGTTGAAGAACCGGGTTGTAAGGCCTGTGGTAGAAGAGGCAGGTTGTCGGGTCTGTGAGAAACTCTCTCCAGGTGAGGGAGTCTATCGGGGAGTGGTTTTCTCCCAGAGAGAGTCCAGCACCAGCTACGGATCTCTGAGAATTTATGATCCGAGTTGTTGTCGAGTCCCAAAGGGGAGGTGAAGCACAGATGTACTGTGATTTTAAAGGTGTATACTCTCGGGCGAAACATTTATGTGGGGAATGAGATTCCGTGAGTAGTGGGCGTAAGAAGGCTTCTAGGGAGAATCCATCTGATTCCTATGTGCATATTTCCTGTAACCTCAGCCTAGTCTAGCATTCCCTTACCTTGGGTGGAGCTTAGTCCCAGCTCGGGGGTGACCCACTGTTGAGCATGGTGAGTAGTGAGGTCTAAGGCTGGGAGGTTTGTGGAAAGTTTGCACGTGGTTGGTGGAGTTACTATAGTTTCAAAGATAAGCATATGCATCTGTTTAATTTCAATTAAAATGCATGGTTGTGATGCTTGCAATATTATCATGTATTCCGTTGCAATGATATTTACTGTTGATTCCATTAATTATGTATGTTAGCAGTAATTATATGTTGACTATGTTAAGCCATTTAATTTCATTTAAATGCATACTATATAAGTATGAGAATGTTTCCGCATAGTAGCATTGCCCGGCAAGTGGGTTGATGGTCGAGGACGTTACAATATGGTATCAGATCCCAAGGTCTCAACGCTGAGCCTAGATGGGTTGGATAAGTGGTCTTTGGACCCAAGGTTTTGAGAGGAAATTGTGTCTAGAGGACTAATTTTGAACCTTAGAATGTTTCTGAGTGCCAATAGGGTACTTGGTCATGTACGAAGCTCAGGAGAAGTAGTGGTAGAATAAAACCGCATTCGGTGTGGTATTTGACCACAGAGAGAGAGGGCACTCAACACTTTGGATGTTGGAGCCGTAGGATATGTTCAGAAAGAAAGGAAAAACATTTACGACCGTTAGATCCAGAGAAGGTGTCTAGAGGATATCCGAGAAGCCTTTCGGGAGTTCAGCTGTCGGGAAAAGTGGGTGCGCTGAAACACAAATCCCCGAAACCCAAAAATATGAAGTCCTGAGAAGATCTACACCATAGATCTGGGAAAAAGATCTCGTCTGTTGGATCGAGCAGAAGAGCAGAGGGTAATTTCGGGATTTCAGCTGTCGGGAGAAGTGGGATGTGTTGATGCACAAACTCCCGAAGCCCAAAATCGTGAAGTCCCGAAAAGCTGAAGTAGTGGGTCGTGCTGACGTCATTGTGATGGACATGGATACATGGGATGTGTGCCACATGCCTGTGGGTCCTGAAGGAAAATTTAGACGCAGTGGGGTCGGAGGGCATCACCTAGGGTGACATGGACCTTCTTAGGGGAAACATGTGTCACCACTGTGGTTGGTGACAATTGTATTGTGGGCCCAGAGGCTAGAAAGGTCAGAAGTTCGGAAGTTGGGAGTTGGAGAGGGAAGAGAGTGTGAGAGCCTCCAGGACCGAAATCCTGAAACCTCGAAACCCAAAACCATGAAGTTTCGATTAGAGAACCTTGAGATCTAGCGCTTGGTCATGAACCATGGTCGCATGGGTTTGGAAAACTAAGAGAAAAGGGCTAAGTCTTGAGTGCACTACAAAGTTGAGCAGACATCAGAAAATTCATGGAAACTGAACGTTTTCTTGAATCAAGTTGTTTATGAATGTTGTGGGATTTTTTAAGGAATAATGACCTGACAAATTCTAGTTGTCTGCACGTTGTGGTTAAGGAAGTTTAGCAAGTGCCAGAACCAGATAGAGTTGCCACTGAGTGCAAAAGAAATGGAGAAGACACAGAATGATTCCAGTTCTGAGGGTGAAGCAAAAGGAATGGATGTCTATTTTGGATTTGAAGGATCGAACTCCAATGGACATGGAGAAAGGATAGATAAGGAAGGAAACATGAGGAAGATCATTGACGGATTGCAAAAAGATGCCCAAACTCGCCGAGAGGATAGCAGAAAACTCAGAAAATCTCAGGAAAAACAAGGAGAATTCAACATAAAGTTGTTAAAGAGTTTGGAGAGAATAGAAAAGAATTTGGATAAGGAGAGTGACTCGAGAAAAACAGGGAGTCACCAGACTTCTGAGGGAAGAATTTCGAGTGTGGTTAGACACCATCATCACTCCCAAGGTCGCTCCAAGAGAAGGACACACAGTAGTTCAAGCCCATCCCCTACCAAGAAGCACAGGAGATATGGAGTGGATGAATTGAAGGGAGAGATGAACAAGATTAAGCCTCCTACATTTGATGGAGAACATAATAAGGAGGAAGACGTTGAAACATGGTTGCTTGGTATGAGGAAATACTTCCAACTACAGAATTATTCCTCTCATGCGAAAGGAAGAATTGCGATGATATTTACTGTTGATTCCATTAATTATGTATGTTAGCAGTAATTATATGTTGACTCTGTTAAGCCATTTAATTTCATTTAAATGCATACTATATAAGTATTAGAATGTTTCCGCGTAGTAGCGTTGCCCG
>SNQJ01S0042871.1:90630-101279 GCA_010110895.2 Picea sitchensis | reverse complement strand
TGTGTGCAATGAGGATGCACAAAAAATAAATAGTCATGCCGTCTGCAGAGATATGGTCATAGCAAAATCCTTCACACAAACTGAAAAAAATAAAGTAAAAAATGCATTTGACCAAGAAATTTCTGAAAGATAAATATAGCACCAAGCACAAATTTCTTTAAGCCCCAATGGATGACACATGCTTACTAAAATTTCGTTTCCCTAGACAAATTACGTCCAAAATACACATAATTATAAATAGAAAGCACTACCCAACCTATAGAAAAGCGTGAAATTTAGTCGGGAATAGATCTAAATCATTTCCCTTTGCTTGTAAATCCACTATATCTAACTATAAAGACATTCCACTACAAAATTTATGAAACATAAATAAATCATATAACTCAAATTACTTTTTTTTGGGTTAGCTAAATATCCCTGACTGATAGGATTGGCCTATGACTGAGATGCCATGACCCAAGGGCATCTAAGCTGTCAAAATCACCTGGGGATCGCACCCGGCCTGGATCGCACCAACCCTTAACATGGCTGGATTTGAGGTGTCCCTGAGGTTTCGAACTGATGACTTCACTTACATAGTGCCTTAACAACACACTCCCTCACCAACTTCTCTACACCACAGGGACATAGCTCAAATTACTTCAAGGCCAAGTGCATGATACATATTTATTGAAATATATGTTCCAAACACATGAATAACCTCTGGAACACATGTTACCATAAATAGAAAACACTACACAGTCAATAGAAAAGCGGGACATCTACTTTTCATCACTTCTAAATCCTTGTAGTTTCTTCCTAAATCCCAACAAATCAACGCACATAAATGACTTAGACATCCTCCAAATTACCTAGCTTGTCACAAATCGTGGCGTGAAAATATTCGAAATGCGGACCCGCGGAAGCACAACATCCCGCCAGGATCAGTGGCATGGATCCTTCACACAACGCTAAAAAATAAACCAAGTGTTTCCTATGCATGCGACATACATGTGTGTAGTGTGGGGGCATGGAACAAATAACTATGTCAACTGCGGAGATATGGGCATAGAAAAAGCCTTTACACAACCTGAAAAAAGATAAAGTAAAAAAGGCATTTGAGCAGGAAATTTCTGAATGATAAATATAGTATCGAGCACAAATTACTTTAATCCCTAGTGCATGACACATGTTTACTAAAATATCCTTTCCCTAGATGAATTCATTCAAAATATGCATAATAATAAATACAAAGCACTAGCCAACTCATATAAAAGTGTGAAATTTACTTGGGAGTAGATCTAAATCGCTGCCCTCTCCTTGTAAATCCAACAAAATCAACATGTTACAAATGAATGGGATATCGTCCAAATTACATCCCCTATCTCAATTTATGGTGCAAAGGTGTGGAAGTGCATGACAATAATTGACATGAATTCTTTGCACAAGCATTGAAAATACACAAATTGCTGTTTGTGCTAGCGATATACCTTTTCCAAGTGTAGGCGCGCACAAGACATAGTTACACCGAGTGTGCACATATGGTCATAGAAAAAGCCTCCGAAAAACCTGAAAAATGCCCTTGTCTTTTTGAACTATAGTGACTTATATCATGATCAAACACAAAAAAAGAACAAATGGAACAAGCTGTGGAATGCACCAACTAAACAATCCCCAACACCATATGAAAATGCATCCAACCTAAAAAAAACATTTGTTTACAATACATGGTAAATAATGCACTGCTTCCAAACTTTATACCTATGCTATTTCCATAACATCAAACAATTGCAAAATAAAAAGAACAATACAAGCTCAGAACAACACACCTTCTTTTTGTTTTTGTTTCACTCTTATTCTTTCTGACCTATGCAGTGTATGAAATAGTCCTCGACGGACTTAACTTAATTTTGAAAAGGCAAAAAAGAATCACTGTCTAATTTTCTTTGGTATATAACACACAATGCAGAGGATTTCTTATCCTCTTAGATAGATTTCTAGAACCCCAAAATTAGAACTCCTGCAAATCGTGAGTCGTTGCACTTGGAAATTGAGGAGAGCTTCGTCGTTCTGAACCAAAACAAACGACATGGTAGATAAACACATTAAGCAACCAAAAACAAAGTGAACAATACAACCTCAAAACAACATACCTTTTTTCCGTGTTCACTTTTGATTGTTTTTGGCCTACACAATTTTTGTAACAACCCCTGACTGACTTAACTTGCTTATGAAAAAACAAAACAATAATAATCTCCAAATTCTATTTTGCATACACAACACACAAAAAAATATTCCACTCCACCATTCTAGCCAGTAACACAATAGAAACTAATTGCACTTGTCTATCAAACAACAACCAGATAAACTAACTGCACTTGTCTAAAATATAGAAATTAATATGGCAACCGATTGGTTAAAAGAAAGATACTAGATGCACGAGTTTTCTTACTCTCTCACATAGATTTTTAGAAGCCCAAAACCACATGTCTTGCAAGTTGCCAATTGCAACACCTGCAACTTGGGAAGAACCTTGTCTTCCTAGCTTACAACAGACTGTATCACGATCAAACACAAAGAATTCAACAATCAATTAGAAAAAAAATAATTCAATTAAAACTCGTTGTAATCCATAAAAGCTCTCATAGAAAATCATGCCATACAGTAAACAAAAATCCCTTAAAAATTTATGAATTGTACTAAATTTAATGAAGAATCAAAAGCTATATATATATATATATATGCATATTGTCTGGCCCAGAACTTTAAATGTCCCCGATTACCAACTGACATGGTAGAAGGCTTCATAAACCAAGATGGTCTTGGAACTTTGAGACTCGTACATGCACCTGTTGCAACCATCCGCTAAACATGCATAATTAAATTGCCTATTAAATTCCCGTTGTCACCCCAACAATAAGATGTTGTTTTGAAGGACCAATCAAAAGAAATGAAAAAAAATTAAATCGCTCCCAACAAAGTTAAACTTTGAAAAACAACACCAAATTTTTGGTCAATGCAAAAACAAAAATGCAATCAACACAAAACGATTACTATAATCCTAGAACTTCGACAGAGACTAATAATACTAATATAAATTGATCTTCAATTCAAATTTAATGTATTTAAATATAATCAATAATTTAAGTACAATTTTTTATATGATAAAAAAATTGAAATTAAAAAATAGATATATATTAATTTATTATATTCTTTTTATTTTATTATTATTTTTTTCTACTAGTTTATTAATCTTAAGGTATATGATGTATTTATGTGTTTGGTGCACTGACTTATCATTATTTTGATCATCACATACATAAATATTACAAGACAAAGAAAACCACAAAGCATGATGCCAAAACTATGAAATATGTTAGTAACAAGGGCAACACGCTGCATGTACTGTCTCCGAAAACTTTACTTGTTAGTGTCTGCACGACTTATATAAATAATATTCAGATATTTCCTTAGTCATTCGAAAAGAATGCAGATCTGTACTTCCCATGATCTTTATAATAATTAAAAAAGTAAAAACATCTCAATGTTTCTTATATTTTAAAATATGACTTAAAAATTTAAAAATTAGTACATACAAATTTCTATAAAATTATACTAAAAGATTAAAAAATGTTAATAAATGTAAAATTATTGAAATTGAAAGATTAAAAAAATATTAATAAATGTAAAATTATTGAAATTAAAAAATTAAAAAAATATTAAGAAATGTAAAATTATTGAAATTTTAATAAGTGTAAAAAAGTTGACATTTAAAATTTAAATTTTTATCTCATTTGAAAAAACAATACAATATTAGATTTTAACATATATTATAATACAATATTACATTATATTGCATTACATTATATTAGTTTTTTTGTGGTCTTGTCTTTTCTCATTAATTTAAGGTTTTGAAATACGTGAAGGCTGCAATAACACTATCAAGTTATTGACCAATGAAAAGTTAAAAAAATACTATTTTTGTTTTTAATTTTAATTTTTTAATTGTTATGTTGAACATTTAAATTGATATAAATTTTTCAAGTCAACACAAAACTAATATGAAAGTCAATGCTAATTCATTGCTATATACTACCTTCGACAGTACAATAAAAACTTTCAAGAAAACTTTTGATATTCTCTCTTTTTGGTTTGTTCACTTATAATATAACATAGATTTCATTTTCTATTTTTTTTTTTTTTTTATGTATTTGATGCTATCTTCCATAGAGTAAGATTCTAAAAATAATGGTTACTATAATACCACAGTGGGAAAATATGTTACTATATATCAATATAAGAATTTGCACATATATGTATCTAATCACAACATTCATTTATATAGGAACGTAAATGAATATTTTTTTTTCAACATCCATTTATATAGGAATGTAAATGATTTTTTTTTTTCAATATCCATTTATATAGGAATGTAAATGAATATTGTTTTTCTTTAAACAAATTGAATATTTTTTTACTTCTTTCTTTGTTGCATTTATATAGGAATGTAAATGAATATTTTTTTTTCAATATCCATTTATATAGGAATGTAAATGAATATTGTTTTTTTTTAAACAAATTGAATATTTTTTTACTTCTTTCTATGTTCTGTGGATTGCCAATGAAAATACTATTATGGATGATCCCAAAGTTCCTACCCGTCATGACAAGAGATTAAATAAAACTTGGGAAAGCATATGAAAGCATTCTCAATCCTCATGAGAAAAATTCACCAAAGAACTCATTGCACCGAGTGTAGAGAGTTGCTCTACAACCCAGTATGAGAGAGATGTTGTCAAGTTAGTATGATGTTAGATTTAAGAAAAATCAAAGTCGGTTCATTAAGAAAAATAACAATAATAAAAATAAAGTCGGCTCAATAAAAACACATCTTAAACTTGGATCTATCAAGAATTGAAATGTTCAAATTAGGAATTAAGGCATGGAATGAAATGATAAAAAAAATTTACACTTTAAGAAATTTGATCCCTCTCTGTGCTTGATAAATTCGAGTTTAAGATAAATCTATGCTAATAATTTATGTAACAAAAAAATAAGTATGGAAAAAATTACGACATGAATTTAAAAGCATAAACTAATCATTTTGATTTATGTTAGTGTAAATTTTAATACCATTTTAACTAACTAATAAAAATCCACTTGTTATAAAAATGTTTGAAATATTTTTATAAAATTAATTATATGAAAATCATACAAAATTAATGGTCTTCCAAAGGGGTATGAATGCCTTTTAAGAATATTGTGCTAAATTAAAAAAATTAAAGATTATTATGATGAAGGTTAGTTAGTTAAAGCAACATTAAATTTGTTGACTTGTTTTTAAGGTGGTTTAATTTTCTCAAAAGAAGATAATTTTATACGAAACTAATTTTTAATGTGATTTTAGAGAATCTAATGAAACCAAAACGCCTTGTTCTAAAAGCAAGAGTTAATGGAGAACTTCTTTGGTTCAACCTATGTTTATTTGAAAACCATTATAATCAAATTGTATGCATGTAATGAGCTCTACATACCTTCATGTGTTCACAGGGACTAGCCGAAGGGAAACATTTTTATAAATAAATAAGGATTATATTTTCATCAATTGAGGCTCTTTTTTACAAATTCAATTCCACACATTTATTTTATGATTTCACATCTTTTGTTAAATTCATTCATTCAAAAATTATATAGATCATCCTCAACCCCAATGAAAAAATGAAAAAAAGAATGAAGGGATGAGATCGTAGTTGGAGGCTTTGAGGAAGGTTTGGATCATTTAAGGGCATGATATTGTCATTGATGTCAACAGGGTGAAACATGATCTAGTACAAACCCAAAGCTCAGAAGGAAGAACATTAATCAAAGCTCAGAAGAGATGACACACATGAGTCGTTCATTCTTATCTCAGGACAATCTAGGATCGTTAGATCGAGGTGAAGTTAGAGGTTGGGAAGGATTAAATCTCAATCGTCAGATCTGAAGTAGGAGCTTCAGATGATCTTTCCATCTGTTAGATCAAGGAGGGACTTCAGATGAATTCTTGACCATCCGATCGAGTTTAGTGGAAGGACAATGTAAGCCACAATATCCCAGAGTCTCGGATTAAGAGAACTCACACAAACCGTTGATGTAAGATCTCCTCGGGAGCAACACGAGCCATCGGATCAGATGGTCAACTCCGGTGTTGACTACTCCGATGAAAAGGAGTCTAGAACAAGTAAATTTAAGCGAAGGCCAAAGCCCCGAAGTCACGAACTCCGGTCAACTCCGTCGCTGACCACTCCGATGAAAAGGAGACTAGAACAAGTAAGTTTACCCGAAGGCCGAAGCTCCAGAGTCATGAACTCCCGTCGACCGTCAGATTAGGAAATTCCATCAACCGTTGATCTATTCAGAGCGCACCAAGGAAGAAGGTGGTCAACTCCGACCTTGACCTACTCCGACGATAAATAGATCAGATAAACCAAGAAATCCCAAACCTCAAAGTTTTAGAATAAACGAAGGCCATGTGATCAAGACAATTGAGAATCTACAATGGTAGATATATTCGACACTTCGACAATAATTGAAGGATAATACAAAAATGCCAAAAATCCCGAAGCCATGAAGTACCGAAGTCACGAAGTAAGACATGTGGAAAAAGAAGAATATCACACGTAGCCCAATAAAATGGTGACAAGTGTCAAGGTTGATGTGGAAATATGGACTGTAAAAGTCATAAATCAGGGTGACACATGACACATACATTAATAGTCCACGTCATCATAGGTGAAGTCAACATACCACATCACTCCAGGATTATAGCCTTCAAGGATATTCAACTTCTCGTACTAGAAAAATGCTTGAACTGTTGAAGGGCGAAGTTGTGAACTAATGCTGGTCGTTGATATAAGATCATCCAGATTCTCTCATGACCGTTAGATCAAGCATAATGGAAGGATAGAGTAAGCATGAGATATTAACCGACATCAAGCGGGCATCGTCGTGTTATGACTTATTCGGTAGGTAAATCTTCGAAGAGATTGAACTACCTCAGAGTTCGAATATCCCGAAGTCCCGAATCTCCGAAGTTCCGGAGTAAATGATAGACGTCCATCTCAACGTCCAAATTAAAACGTGATCGTTGATCTTGATAAGTGATTAAGCACATGTTTGGCTTAGCACATGTCCATTGCCTGTGGTCGTATGGAATAGAGGTCCCGAAGTTTTTCTGTGGGAAATTTAAACACACAGAGTAAGAATTTTGTCTTGGTCAAGAAGGAATATTGAACCAAATAGGATCTGGAATTTGTCCTGATTTATCTTGAGTAATCCAATACTTGCAATATATTCAAAAGCTAATAAAAAAGCTTAGATCTGATCAATTTAAGTTGAGAATGAAATAAAGAGGCATGGGATCGAGTTAAAATAAATCGATCCATATCTGTGATCGATTTATGAAAAGCCGTCTCACTAAATTGAAAATCTTAATTCACGATAATGTATGAATAGTAATGGAGGAAAAACAAATGGTATTATTGTTAATTTAAATGAAGAGGTGCAATCATCCAAACAAAGGGACACAATGCTTCAATGCTCACACTAGTTGAAAGACCATATAGGCAAGAAAGAACGTTGAAGAAGAAGTGTCTCTACAGTCCATATCAAAGACCAAAAGCAGAAGCGAAGTCCAAAGAAGAAGAACTGATGATTATGCAGTGAGGGTGGAAGGGAGGAGCAAGGAAGGATTTAGATCGCTTACTAAGTAAGGTGTGAATAAAAGGGAGTTGGTGCTTCCTAGGGTTGGTGCCCTAAAGACAAGGGAGTTGGTGCCCTAAAGATAAGGGAGTTGGTGCTTCCTAGGGTTGGTGCCCTAAAGAAGGGGATTCATGTCTCCTAGAGTTGGGGATCTAAAAAGGATTGGTGTCCTTCACTATCTCAGATTATTCTCTATAAAAACTTGTAAATTCCCGTTAATTATATTTATATAATTGATTTTATATACAAGTCCATTATTAATCTTTGTGGTGATTAATAAAATAACAAAGTAATTACTATTTGGTTAAAAAGAGGCAATACTGATTCACCCCCTCTCAGTATTTCCAACACGTTAATCTCATGAAGGTTTGGAATGATCCTTTTCTTCACTTTTCAGGGATTAATTGCATTCAAGGTTAAACATGATTTGAAAATTTAATCTAGATATGAAAACAAAAATTATGTGAATGTGAATGGCATTAAGAATTTAAATAATCCTTCTTTGCATTCTAGAGTAGGAATATAAATAGGAATTTGCATTCTTTGTTTATGTTTTGGAATTTGAAATAAGATATAAATAGGAATATAACTCTGTATTATATTAAATGAATAATGTAATTTTTATCGTATTATATACACTATGGGTTTTTCATATTTCTTCATATTCAAGGTTTCGTTGTTTTTTAAAATCATTATATATAAATTTAGAGGGAAAACAAATTTATTTGTTTTTGCTTATAATGCATGTAATACTTTTTTATAAATAAAGAAATATAATAAAAATTGGAGTACACTTAAACAACAAAGCCACGATAACACAACAATAACAAAGCAATTGACAATTTTGTCCTTTTCTCTCATGAATGTGTAATGTCCCATTTTATTTGATTGTTATTAGAGACTAGACTCTATTATAATAAATAAAGAAATATTATAAATAAAGAAATATAATAAAAATTGGAGTACACTTAAACAACAAAGCCACGATAACACAACAATAACAAAGCAATTGACAATTTTGTCCTTTTCTCTCATGAATGTGTAATGTCCCATTTTATTTGATTGTTATTAGAGACTAGACTCTATTATTTGAGGACATTTGTTTACAAATGAACTAGTTATTTGATTGATATTGTGATGATGGAACAATGAACTAGTTATTTGATTGATATTGTGATGATGGAACATGGACTTTTATTATTTGATTGATTTTAAAATTATGACAATTGAATAGTTTATTTATAAATTTATATGATGTTTTAGATAAGTTAAATATGTATTAATTTGATGCAATTCATGATATCAATTTTTATGATTTCAATAAATGAGATTTTGGATACATTGATTGGTAGATGTTATTGATGATTTACCTAGTGTGATAAGAAACTACAAGGTACACTGACGCATAATTGTGTCAACATTTTATTGGACTCTAGATTGAGTAAAAAAACAACAAAGTTATGTAATTATGTTATATTTTGATCTTGTTTATGAAAATTATTGACGCATTGATTGTAGCATGTGTAGGCACAAGGAACATGCTTTCCGATTGATCCACACATGGGTAATGGGGTTGTATGGAAGCATACTAAGTACCATCAAGAGAGGTGGATCAACATCCCTATTTCCACATACTAGCACTCCTTCCATGGCCTGAGTTGAAAATTTAGGGACACATTTACTCTGAGGTTGCACGTTGCCATGAGGGTAGGATGCATATTCAATCACTCACAAGGATTAGCTGAGGGGCATGAAATAAAGCGAAGACATTATTCATCAGTGACCATTAGTGTCTCAACAAAGGACACAACATATGAGTTAACGATGTCTCCATTGTTGAGCCATTTTTCCACCAATACAAGTTGGATACTTGAAGGACATGTGAATCATGGAACCCTTGGAAATACAATAAGATAATTTTTAAAGGGCATGATATACATGGCACCCTTGGTATTATAAATGAATTGGAAATTTAATAGTGAAATGGAAAGGATGCATATCCAATCACTCACAAGGATTAGCTGAGGGGCATGAAATAAAGCGAAGACATTATTCATCAGTGACCATTAGTGTCTCAACAAAGGACACAACATATGAGTTAACGATGTCTCCATTGTTGAGCCATTTTTCCACCAATACAAATTGGATACTTGAAGGACATGTGAATCATGAAACCCTTGGAAATACAATAAGATAATTTTTAAAGGACATGATATACATGGCACCCTTGCTATTATAAATGAATTGGAAATTTAATAGTGAAATGGAAAGTTTAATTGAAAGATATCAAAAATGAATTATTTAACATGCATATTATTTAAATGAGAGAAAACAATCATATGATATACATTATATTTAGAAAAGAGATTTTATTAAAATATTGTTACTTTAAACAAATATACATAGATTAACTAGTATATCATAATATGAAAAAAGATATAGTTGATTAAAATACTAAGAATGATGCATATAGTTAAGATAGTGCTCATGAAATGAATTTAATTAATTATTAATTAGTAAAAACTAATTACTAGTGCACCATTAAGTTAAGGAGAGAAAATAGGAACAATAATTCAAATTCAAATTGAATTGTGGGAAAACAAAAGTCGGGTTGAGGGAAGTTAAAATGGAATAATAAATAACTAAGACAAGTAACTCGATGTGTATCACTAAAATAGGAAGTCACGAGAAGATCAAGAGAACACTTAGGAGTGAAAATAGGAAATGTGGAAGTTAGGTGAGCAAAATTCATTATTTTATAATTTTAAATAGGTAATTACATGTGCACTTGTGCATATGAGTGACACATGGAAGGGTGAATATTAAGCTAATAGTAATTTATACAATATAATTTTGCATGGGTTGGACAAGTGTAATGGGCCACAAAAACTATTAAAGGGGGCTTGGGCTTGGAGGAAAATACACTTATG
>SNQJ01S0042871.1:64634-79702 GCA_010110895.2 Picea sitchensis | reverse complement strand
CTTGTGCATATGAGTGACACATGGAAGGGTGAATATTAAGCTAATAGTAATTTATACAATATAATTTTGCATGGGTTGGACAAGTGTAATGGGCCACAAAAACTATTAAAGGGGGCTTGGGCTTGGAGGAAAATACACTTATGCACCCTAATGTTGGATGTATATCATAATGCTAAAATCACTTTTCATTGGTATTTAATGAGAGTTTGGTCTATTGAGTTTGTTGAGAGGTGGGGATTCTTCTCAAGTGGTATTTGTTGAGAGTTTGGTCTATTGAGTTTGTTGAAAAGTGGGGATTCTTCTTAATCTTGTTGGCTTCACACTTCAATCATTTGCTAGCGAAGTAATATTTCATATAGCCCCATTATGGCTCATGGGTACTTGGAAAATGATAGTACCCAAAGGAGTTGGTAAAGAGGCCAATTGGTGGGTCATTCATCAATAGCCAAGGTAGCACAAAGAAATTGGTTTCTCATTTCGTGTTTGATAACGAATATTTAACTGATGATGACAACTCTAGTTAATTTCGTTTGTATATTATTGATGTAATGGATAATTTCATGTGCATCACTATTGTTGTAATGGCTATGTTGGGATCAATTATGGTTGCCATAGATTCAAATTTTAAAGTTACATTGAAATCTATTAAAATTTATATTGGATAATCAATTTGAGATTTCTTTAACTTGTATCTATCCAAATATTGAGGTGATCATCCATAATAGGTACTAGAATAAAATCGAGGACTTAGATTGAAAACATATTTGAAACCTTGTAAGGACATGGATGGAACTAATGTTTTCCTTCAAAAAGTGTTGAATCGTCTCATACATTTTAATCAAGTTTCCTCATTGCCAAGCCAAGAATGCCAATATCTTCTCTTTAAGCAATGCACCTAAGTGAATCTTACTTCGAATAGGCTTTCAACCTAGTTTTTCATCAACAAATTGAGGGAGATAAGTAGTGAATATATTAAAAATGAGCAGTTGATTGGAATATAGCCTCATCAATCTCACCCGAGGCTGTTTCGACCAATTTAGGAAATGAAGATGGAAGTTGTATAACTATTACAATTTGGTTTTGAGAAAAAATAGAAGACACCTCTACCATGGAAATTGAGCTCTCTACATCTATGGAGTTGGTCTCAGTTAAAAATATACTCCTCTCCAATGCTTTAGACATCATATCCATTCTATAAACCAAATCCCAAGTTGTAGTTCACATACATTCACAATCATGTTCCGAATCAATGTTATTTTTTTTCTTTTCCTAAAATAATTTATACATCCAAGATATCAATTATATATTATATTCTAAGTCATACAACTAGCATTTGAGCATTTTTGAAATTGTTTTTAGGGTATAGATATCTTTTTGTAAAAAAATTATCATTTTGTGAGAATTGGTTCACATTAATATATATATATACCCAAACTAGAGAATTTATATTTATAAAAAGGCTGCTCTGAAACAACAAGTTACATCAAGTTACAAGGGGAAGATCAGAGGGGGGGTAGTTGGTGGATAAAAAGGACCACCATGTCACTGAAATCATGCTGACCAACTTCAAATATTTTAAAGTTCCAAATCTATGGGAACATGGCCACTTCAAAATAAAGAGCTTAAGGAACATGACTATAATTTGTCTTTCCATTTATAGTTAATGAACCGAATTCCCCATTTGCTCTATTATTTGCCATCTCATCTGGAAAAGAGTTAAGTTCTCACTTGACATGCCAAAAGGAAACTTGGACGATTTCCTTGATGAGACTTTGGATATGAACAAATATCATTTTTAGACGAGCATCTGAAGGAAGAGAAGACTGAATTAAACGACAAATTGTGTTTTTAGAATATCCCACAATTGTCACGGTCTCGATGTTTTTTGATCTGCTTATTTGCAATCCTTTTAAAAGGGCATAGGTGTCTGCTTGATTGTTGGTGGCGATGCTTATAGACCAATGATATGTTGTCTCAATTTTCCCTCTAGGGTTGTATAACACCCCTCCCACACCTGCCACCCCAGGGTTTCCTTTTGAAGCACCATCAAAGAAAAGGGGGTGATGAGTTTAGTATTGAATCCATCGAGGGAATTTTGTAACCGAGATTTAAAGTTGCCAGGTTGATCCAGTATAAATAGAATTGTAGACTGTTGTATTTATTGGGAATCTCTCCATCCAACTCTTTTCCCAATGATCCAACACATCAAGTTGCATTGATTTTATACCTCTTGTCTTAAGATGCTTCAGGAGGAGACCCAAAGCTTTTGCAACCACCTTTTATGGAGAATAATTGTTTTCCTGAAAGATTTCCCTGTTTAATGCTAGCCATACTTTCCAACAAAAAAAGAAGGGAAGAGTAGACCATATTCTTTTGAAGATGGGTTTTCTTTTGAAGGATCCACTGTAAACTTGTACCTAATGAAAAATCATGGAATATACTGAATGGGGCCATTGAGTACAAAAATACAGATTATGAAGCAAAAATTCCCATACTGTTTTGGTGATGAAACAATCAAGAAAGAGAAGATGGGAGATGTCAGACTCCACAAGATAGAGAAAACATCTTGAAGGATCCTAGATTCCTCTTTTTTCAAGATTCTCTCATGTGAGAATTCTCTAATGTTTGAGGATCCAACTAAAACCACTGATCTTTAGGAGGAGGTTAGGATTCCATATGTTTCCCCACTTGTTTGAAGATGGGGGTAATCCCACTTTTCACAACTCCATATAGTATCCTTTCTTGACAGAGTACCCCCGTTTACCCCATTCTTTGTTGTCCTTGGAATTCCAGAAGATTGGAGCAAAAACATTTAAAATTCTGAAGAAGGGACATAATGAGAGGTTGGATATGTAAGGGGGGATTTACAAAGTTCTAGTCCTTCCATATTCCCGATTGGGTATCCCAACAAGAGATATCATAACGATTTATTTTATTTTGTGAGTCCAACCAAGATTTTAAGGGCCAGAGATGTTTCTTATTCTGAAGGGGAGGGTGTCTAAGAATGATATCTTGTCAAATTTTTATATGCTTACCATTACCAGAGGACCAATAAAGGCTATTGGAGATGATAGGAAGTGAGGCTTTGAGGATACACCAAATTTGAGAGTAAGATGAAGGGGGAGATAAATTATCAATGCATCTCATGCAGGGACCTGAAAAATACTTTTTGTTAAATATAGATTTCCACAATTATTTCCCACCAATTTTCGACCTCCAAAGTATTTTGGCTCCCAAAGATTTGTTCATAATAGTAGGATCCTAAATTCCAAAACCATTGTAATATCCCCAAGGACGAGCCTTGTTGTAATCATGTTTATGAATTGTAAATCATGTTTTGTAGGCTAGTGAGCCGAGTATTGATAAGCTGGTAGGCTTATGTGTTTATTAGGCCGAAGAGCCTAAGTGTTAAAGCTGGGATCTTGTTTTTGTATATGTAATATGCATAACATTAATAAAAATATAAACATCTCTGCGTGCAGACCAACCACAAAGAAAGAGTGATGGGGGACTAAGCTTCCACAGTGAGGGTAAGGGAAAAGTGGGCTGGAAGTTTGGAAGAGGGGATAATGTTAGGGCCCTGAGTCCTTAGGAATAATAATTTATTATTATTCCAACAACTATGTGAAATGTATGTTTTAATCCTAAGTTCCTGGAAAAGGGGAACGTGTGCAAAAAGGAACGCATGCTGATGGAGTGCATGCAACCTCATGGGAGAGATGTGTCGGCCTAGGCACATGAAATTTAACCCAAGAATTGAGCTGTGATGAAATTTAACCATGAGAATGCTTCCTTATATGGGCTTTGAGAGGATCAACCACCTTATCTATCTTTGGAATAAGTTGAGGATATGACTCGAGTAGTTGTGGGATTTCCCTTAGATCCAGCCTATAACTTGGATTCGAGCCAAAATAACTTGGATTCTTTCTAGCTGTCCTTAGAGATAAGGGGGATTCCTCCCCAAGATTCTCTCAATAGATTGATTCTCCTTTAAAGCTTGCAACAGAGCACTATAACGCTTACTGATAAGTGGACAAGGAGCACTAGCACTCCTTGCATGTGAGTAGGGGAGCACTGATCTCCAAAAATTCGCTTAAGATGATCTTTTTTCAAGGAAAAATGTTTGTAAGCTTTGCCAAATGATATGTTTTCCTCTTCTAACAAATCTTAGAGGGTGTACAAATTGTTCTTATAGTTCCGTCCGCAATGTGACACATGTGAGACAAAAATATGATGTTTACGACACTTGCGACAAAAGTGCGACACTTACAACAATGACAATGGGACATTCAAAATGAGGAATTTTGACGTGTAACATATTCCCCCCTAAAGTGCAAGGTCAGAAGATGGAAGCTGATGACTGAATCACTTTGTAGATTTTAGAAGCAAGGGTATGGAGTCAGAGAACTTGGTAGAAGCTTCAAACAACCATCAAACAAATGTTATCATATGTTTCAAACCCAAGGATGGTATACCTATGCTTGAGTGATAAAGGACTTAAGGTATGGCCGCCACCAAATACACTGCAGATCCATACTCATACTGACTAAGGGTATAGCCACCAAAGATACAATGTGGATCTATACCTCCATGACATGAACTGATCGTAGCCATAAAAAATACAAAGTGGATCTACGAGATGATAAAACATAGCCACTGACCAATACAAAGTGGATCTAAGTGATAGTATATAAGTATGCTCAAAACATCTCCTTCCCAGCCTGGGAAAACAGATAACAAAGTGAAAGCTCAACCCAGGGTCTTCGTCCTAATCTTGATGTAGTATGAATCTAACCATGTGAATAAGTGTTTTGATGTCAAACATGGTAGAAACCACTTGATTACTGGTCAATGAGGTAAACTGTTAACAAGTGCGAGGGAAATCACCAGTGATGTCAAAGAGTCCCAAGGTACCCTAATACAATTCAACGAATGTAAATAAATGAGCTGAAGTCAAACATTCGTGGAATCATTCGATCAGAGGTCAATGATGTAAACCTACCATCGAAGGCGAGGAGGCCTTCCATTGAGGCATGTAGGTCCCAAGGTACTAACTGGTTTCTAAGTCAAATTTCTCAGATGATGTGTTGAAGTCAATAGGAAAAGACTCGTCGAAGGAGGGCCTTGATGTATCCCTCATCAACGAAACAAAATTGACATAGAGATGTAATATGGTGAATCAAAAGAGTATGGACTGACACATGTATTGAAACTTGAAATTTGTGATGGTTGACTCTTGAGGTAGATACTTCCCTTGAACATTGAGGCACAACATAACTTAGCAGCATAAACGTAACACAAACCAAAACATGATGCAGTGGATACTGTGAATTTAGTTGGGTGACCCAAAGGAATAAAAAGACTCAGGGGATTGGTTCAATGCATAGGTTCAACGGATTAAAATGTATGTCAAAACAATGTGTTGTGTTCAAAGGCGATTGCAAGAGTGACTTGTGACAATTCTAAAATATGGCTTGGATTGCTTCCTTCAATTTCCCCCCCCATCCAGATAGATGAGTACCTCTTTTTGTTTTTATGAGCTCGAGGAGGATAACACATGCTCGGTATAACTCACCTTTGGTAAGTTCCTCTTCCTTTGTTTAATGAACTGGAAGAAGTAAGGGTTCGGTCCCATATGGGCCCTTCAATGTGTGATTTTTAACGAATCCAGAGAAGGAAAAATCAGTGGTTTTTCATGTTTAGAGAGTCTGAAAAGAACTTAAAGACGACTCCAGGGTTGTCCTTTTTCGTAAATTTAGTCTCCAAAGTCCGAAAAAGAGATAAAATTCTACTTGAGAGATGCCCTTTCAAAACCTTTTAAACGAGTGTGAAAGGAAGCAAGATCACTCAAAAATATTTTCATGTTTAGATAGTTTGAAAAGAGCTTAAAGGAGACTCCAGGGGTTTTCTTTTTCGTGTAACCTTTACGAGTTCGAAAAAGAGATAAATTCTACTTGGTTACATCCTCATGTTTTTTCGAGTGTGAGAAAGAACAAAGACCGTGCTCGTCAGTGTTACAAGTTTTAATGAAAAAAGATACTGCTTCGAGGCTTGCAAATAAAGACAATTCTGCATCCAAGGTATTAGTGACTCCTCAAAAAATATTTAAAAACCTAAAATAAACTTTATATTAGAAAAATATCAACCCTATAATAGTGAAATAGGGTTAGAAATTTCATTTACCATTTTATTTTCACCACTTTCTTCTAGCTTTGGTATTTTCAACCTTGGAGGGCGATTTTCAAGGTGTGGGCACTAGAGCTGTGGTTGACCGTTTTCGCATCTGTCTAGACCAAGTTGGTCACTTAACCATTCTAGTCATTTCTCATGGTTTAGAATTGTTATTTAGGTTGTTCTAGGCTCCCTACGAAGCCCTAGGCATCGAACTAGATCGACGCTCCCTCAAACGGGTGAGGGGAGCGCCGATCATGTTTTCAACACCCTGGTGCGTGTGCTTGGGGAGCACTAGCACCCTGTGGATATGCTTAGGGGAGAATCGATGCATAACTGAAAAAAATGTTGTTTTTTATGCTAAAAATACCCAATTTGTTGCTATGAGAGATTGACTAAAGGATTTTAAATGTATGTTTTTGTGGTTTACATGGATTAGAACCATGATCAAATGGAAAGAGTGCGAGCACGAGCTCGACGATATAGACACATTGCAAAACGCTTAGACAAGGGCTGCTTTGAGGAATTATGGCCTCCTCAAGTATTTTCAAATTACAAAAGATGAATAAAGAAGTTTTATTACTTAGGGTAAGTATTGGACCACTAGAAGCAATGTTTTGGGTGTGCCGACTAGCACCATATGCAAACCCGACAAAGATGGGAAAGGGGGATGTCATCTATGCACACAATCACAAGAAAAAATATAAGTGACTAAAACAAAACTCGTACATGTTGTTGTTCCTGAGTCTGTACTTAAGGCTTAAAAGTACAGTGTCAAGGCATCCGAAAGTATGATAAAGGTTGATGAAGGATTATGCTAACCTTTGGTATGGGAAACTAATGAGGATTTCTACGTTCTCGTTGTCTAGCTTCCAACTGTTCCTGGGTACTGATATCTTGTTCAATGGCTGCCCATGAACGTTCCAATTCCTCCCGGGTGTTCACAGTTTTAAGGATTGTGTCAAAAGGATTTAAAGCGATGTGTATTTGGTTGGATAGCCCAGGTTGAATATTTAGTTGAGTTGCTGCAGGAACAGTCATTGAGGAGTAGTACCAATATGGAAAATGATTTAAACAGAAGATTTCAATGCTGTTTCAATTTGGTTAAAATAAAGAGAAACTTTTGCACGAAGAACGAAATAAGAATGCAAACTGAAGGCCCTTTTCCGTAACTGTATTATTTTTTGTAAAAAGATGTGGGGTGAGAGAAAGACGTTTAGCTGAAGATAACGTAAGGTTACTGTCAATAGAAAACTCACACATACACAGAAGAATAAATCGACATAGCAATAATTGACATAGTGTAAATAAATATGAAATTCTGTAAATGCGAATTGGTCTTACACCCGCTAATAGCTGGTGCAGAGGAAAGACAAGAAACAATTACAGAAAAATGAAATCCTTTCACTATAGTAGTGGTCGTACTAAATTATATTGATACACATCAATTATGAAGAGTGAAATGAAATGAAACAAGATACATAACGAAACAAACTTGCAACACAGTCGTGACGGAATCGGGAATCTTCGAATTTGCTTCTATTAACTTCTCGAATACAAAAACTCTATTACAATCTTTGCCAAAATGTCCAGCCTCCGATGTCTTCTTTTTTTGATCTATTTATACAAATTTTCCCTCGTACTCTATTTTCAAAAAGTGCCAGGTGCTTGCCTTCGTGTGATTCGGTGCATATGATACATTTGTCCACAATCTGGGATGCAAACTGTGAAGGATCTGTTTGATAGCTGGGAGGAGAAAAATCACTCCATCTCTTCTACTCTACTTTCAAAAAGTGCCAGGTGCTTGTCTTAGCGTGGATTCGGTACATATGATACATTTGTCCACGAACTGGGATACAAGCTGTGAAGGCTCTGCTTGACAATTGGCCTCGGTGAAATAACACTCTCGGGCCAACTGTGGAAGTTTAGCACCTATTTGTGCGTCAATGATGTCAAGAGCGTTGAGTTGTGCGCTCGGTTGAATCAAATGCTTATAAACTTGAGCCATGTCTAACCTGACCATCTTGGAGATATCCGCCGAATCTCTTTCATTCTTCTCCTTTAGATCGAGGGAGATCTGATCTATATTCATTTGCCTCAACGTCTCCGAGTCACCTCCATTTTCCATTTCTAGCAGCTCGCCATCTATGGCATTGAAAGCTTCTTCTAATGAACTGGTTACTTTTTGAGCCTGCTCCTTACTTAAGGAAATATTGTGTTCCCAATATTTTAACAAAATATTACCTCTTGTTTGTTCAACGATGGTGAGCCCTGGAGAGTCTGTGGAAAATCTGTTGTTGGTGGCTATCACTGCCTCTTGAAAAGCTACCCGAGCAGCCTCTGTGTTTCTTTCTTTGACAGTCAGATTTTCTGAGATACGATGCATTAGCACGCAATCTTCTCGGATCACCCCCACTTTTTCTAACAGACTTTGTTGTACAGAAGAGATCCTGCCTCTGATATCGATCGCTCGGGATTTAAAACCCTCGACGTCGATCATTTTGCTTTCAGCAACCTCTAACTGAGTCTGCAACCCTGTGATCATACTCCTCTGCTGACTTGCCTGTGTCCGACCATCTCAGATTATTGAATTTGTTTGCTCCAGCTTGACTTTGAGCGTTTCTATCCCATTTTTATCATCCAATCTAGCCTGTTCCATTTCTATGTTGGCCTGGCCCTTGGCATTTTCTGTGGCTGTAGCCAACCTAGCCTCAAGGGTCCTGATGAGGCAATTCTTTCTTTTAATTGGAGATTCATCTGCCCAACCGAGAATTGGTTTGCCGAAGCGTAGGCACCCAGTGTTCCAACGATTTCAGTAGCAAGCTGGTCACTTTTCTTTCTCTTGCCATCTGTCATGATTTTGTATTTTTTAACAGTGGACTCTCCCTCTTGATGAAATTCTCGCTTCACTACAACTTTTCTCTTTTTGTCGAAGAAGAACTCATTGGGAGGAAGTTCTTCTGCTCTGATGGGCCTTAGTTCTTCACCGAAAATCCATCCTTCTCCTATATTTCCTTGCGTTGACTGCAAAGGGGTGATATAAGTGATGGGTTCCCCAATTTGCTTCCCCGCCTTTCCTGGTGTGCTGAGTGAGTCTTGTTCCTTCGGAGGATCAAAGGTCTTCGTCTCAGTCTCTGGATTCTGAGTTTCTGGTGGGTCTGTGTTTCTTACTTCCACCTCTGGACTATGTTCCTTGGGTGGGTCAGTAGTCTCTTTTTCTGTTTCGGGATCCTTCTCCTGCTCGGGATTCTTCCCCTGCTCCCCTTCCTGACATTTTTCGGGGTTAGAAGTTTGGCCCTCAGAACTTTCATCTTCCTTCCCCTTTTCCTCAGAAAGACCCAAACCTCCCAGCAAAACGGGGAGACATCTTTTCCTATGCTCCTGAAACTTTAAAACAGAGGCCATGTCCTCGGGTGCTAAGGATCTGATCCGAACTAGCACTTCCCCATAGGACCTCGCCCCTCGGAAAATATCATCCGAGGGTGAACACTCGTGTTCAAACTTCTTCAACCCACAATTTGATAAATGGGTGCTTACAATTTTCTGAGGATCATGCTTTTTATACTCAATATAGGCCAAACTCAAGTCTTCTAAGGTTGCAGCCTCAGCTTTAGCATGTCCAAAATCCAATAAAGAATAAGAATTTAGTCGAACGGGGAAAAACGGCCATACCTTTTTCGATGATGCCTTGATCTCTTTACTTACTCCGCCAATCACTGTTTGTCGGGCAATATCACGACATGCCAGCTTGTCGGGGATGAACAATGGTAGCACAAGAGGGGGAACAACAGCTCCGAACACCCTGAAGTAGGAAAACTCAGTTTCTACATACCAGTCCGCGATACCCTTCAGATTTGCAGCGATGCTATCTGAGATGCGAGGTGGCGATCGACCAAAAATGGTGAGGTGCAGGGGCACCATCACCCAGTTGAAAATCTCATAAATAAATTCATTTGCTTTATTTTCCCACAATTTGTCGTGATATTCATGCACAGTTTTTTCTTGGGTTGGACTCCAAGCCCAATTCATCAAGGGGAAAGGTGTCATGGAGCATATCGCGTCCATGATATACGCAGACATGAAGAATGCGGATGGTCCCCCGGCTTCTTTCTGCTCCCTGTACTTTGTAATCCTGTTGAACAAACTATCCGAGAGTATTTTCGCCCAATTAAATGAGCAACCTTCTGCTACCTGGAATATGAGAGGTACCCACGCAATGTAGAAATGCGAAGTATCCTCCCTCTTGAACAACCGACATGTCATCATGGCCACATACATATATTGTGGCTCCAGTGAAGCAATTGAATACACACCCTTGTCATTCGCTCTAAATGTCGCAGAGCGTGAGACCCAATCCTTTATCAAACCTGGAATAGTTTTGTCATATTCTGTGCATTCTTTCTTTTTGAATTCCTCCAGGAATTCAATATTATATGTGTATTCAGAAGTTGCTGGGATCTTGTACATGTTTTGGATATGCTCTGGTCTGAAAGTTCCGACCGTGGTCCGTTGGTCACTTATGATAGTTCTGGTGGGTAGGTCGACGTGATCCAATGCCCATCGGATCATGTCGTAGTATGGGAGAAATCGTGGTCTGGTTGCAACCAGGTGAATTCCCGACTAAACAACTATCTTGTACTTCGTGTTCAAGTTGTATTTTTCGTTATCATTGTCATCAGAGTCTGAGTAATTCACCAATTCAGATTGAAGAATATCTGAAACAAACGACCAGTTGGGTACTGAGCCGCCAGTCCGAGGTGAAGTATCAGAGATAGTGTCGGAACCTTGCGCTGCGACTTCGACCTTTGTCTTCGCAGCTTTCCGTGGAGCCATGGGTGAAGCTTGATTTTTCGCTCTTCTGTGATAGACCTGTGTATACATGCAGAAATTAGTTCGCTCGGAGAAAGGTGAGCTCTGTGCGCTTATGAGAAATGTTAAAATAGAATGAAACTCTCGTATATATTTGAAACTTCTGTAATCTCCATAATAAGTCTGTCAATTTGCAATTAACAACAAATTGATTGCGTAAAAATCCGATCTACTTTATTCGTAGATTTACCCTAATTATCTATTAATGTCATCAATGTTTGGCGGCTTGCCAGTCAGTCGGAGTATGAAAGGCAAGAGTTTCCTCGGGAAATGTGCAAGTTTCGATGTGCGGGACCTATCTCGTTATAATTTAAAATATTCAAAATATAGCAACGTTAAAGATCCTTCTCGCTTTTCGCTGCATCGGGGATTTCCCTTTAACTTTTTAAGTTTTCAACTCGCGAGACTGCGAGTACCGATTTTGATTTAAAAGATAATCATGATTTAAAGCATGATTAATTTCCTAATCATTTTACTCGCGGTATCGCGACTCGGAATTTCGAAGATAAAATTTTGGGAGATTAGTATGCCGAGTTACGAAACTGCGAGAAATCGACAATTAAGACTTAATTAGGACTAAGAGAACTTGGATTAGGTGACTCATAAATCATACTATAATCACATCGTGGTTTCGTGAGTCGGAGTTTTAGACATCATAATTTTTGAAAAGATATCGCCGAGTGGCGAAGCGCCGAGAACCATTTTAACCATAGTTAGCTTTTGCCTTTAATCTCTGACCAGGGTTAACTCACAAGTACCTCACGTTCTCAGTTCTCAGGACTGTGAAAAATAAAAAATGGGTTTGATGAGCGCCGAGGCGCGAAACTCTGACAACGTCAAATCAAAAGTTAAACAATTTTACCCTAGTTAGTGCTTTGGGCGGAAAATAAAAACGACTTCGCCGTTTCGTGACTCGAGACATCCGAACTCAAGGATTTAAAGTATCCGACTTGTGATATCCCAAAATAAAACAAAAGAGAAAACATACTTGCGAAAAATGGATCTTTTTTGAAAGTGAAAAAGCGTTGCTATCCAGGCGACAAGGTTTCAGAGTTTTAAGATTTCAGAAGGAAAAGAAAAACAAACTTTAGATCTCAAGTATCAAAAAATTGAAAAATTGCGCGAGGTGGAAAACAAGGGCGGCTCCAACACATGCAAGAGAAAAAGACACACCAAATAAAAAATATAGTACAATAGTGTAGAAAGCACCCATGCCAGATGTTCTATGCATAGTACTTCTTGAGGTAAAGCCCATTCTTGGGTTCATCGAGAGATATTCTATCGTAGTCAACTAGCTCGTAGGAACCTCTATGTAATACATGTTTTACGATATAGGGTCCATTCCACAGAGGTTTTAACTTTCTCGTCCCTAGCTTATCGTGAGCCTGGTCATAAATGAGGACTAGGTCTCATTCTGTGAAAGTACGAGTTTGAACAGATTTGTCATATTGACTCTTCATTCGTTTTTGATACATCTCTTTAACGAGAGCAACATCGCGATGTGTTTCGTCCAACTTAGTCAAATATAGGAATCATTCTTATTCAACAGAGGTGTGAGGTAGGAGTTCTATGATGATTTTCAACGAAGGGATCTCACACTCAATTGATAACATTGCTTCGACGCCATATACCAACTGGAATGGAGTGAATCCAGTTGCAATTTTCACTGAGGTGTGGTAAGCCTAGAGGGTGGAGAAAATTTGCAGGTGCCAAGAAGTTTTGTTTTTCCCCACCATGCCTTGGATCATGGTTTTAAGGACTTTGTTTATAGCTTCAACTTGTCTGTTTTCTTGAGGATAGTAGGGGGATGAGTTTTCATGGAAAAATCCCAACTTGACATGTAACTCACTCATCATCTAGTTTTGAAAATGTGAACCATGATCAGTGAAAATGGCTCATGGAACACCAAAGCGAGTGATGATGTGGTTAAAAATTAAGAGAGCTGCAGTACGACCATCGTTAAGAAATGTAGGCATAACCTCAACCCATTTAGTGAAATAATCAATGACAACGATGATATAACTATGCCCCCTGGCTGAGGTAGGATTCCATTGCATAAAATCAATGCCCCATTTGGAAAAGGGGTCGATGGCGACAATGGGATGCAACGAAGCAGGGTGGGTGCATGCCATTTTGTGAAAAACTTGGCAGGGTGGGCATCCTTTGACAACCTCAATACAATCTTTGAATATGGAGGGCCAAAAATAACTAGCACGTAAGATTTTCTGGGTTGTAGCCATCCCAGAAAGGTGACCGCCACAAGCTCCAAGGTGATAGTCATTCAAAACATGTTCAACCTCATCATGGTTTAAACAACATCGTAGGATAGTATCAATACTACGGTGATACAAAGTGTCACCGCTGATAAGGTAGCGTTTAGAATGGTGGCAAATATGATGATGTTCTTCATGGGAGATATCGAGCTGAAAACATTGGGTTTGAAGATAGAGAAGAATATCTCCATACCAAGGGTCTGACATGATAATGAGGAACATAGATTCATCAGGAAGAGAATCACTGAGCTAAGTGTCTTCATCAGCGTGGGAAGATCGCAGATAAGTTCCGCAAAAACCAAGGAATTTTTAGCTTTTGATTTGGAAAATTCAAGATCAAATTCTTGAAGAATAACGATCTATTTGGAATATTTTCCCCCAAGGACTTGACGTGTCAGAATATGGTACACGGGGTTTGAGTCTGTAATGACCACGGTAGTGCGTAACAAGATGTAATGGTGAAATCAATGGATGACAATGACAACTTCTAGAGCCAACTTTTCAAAGTGTGAATATCGGAGCTCAGGACCGGATAGACTCTTTCTCAGATAGTAGATCACATGTTCGTCACCGTTAGGGTCCTCTTGAACTAACACCATAACAATAGTGGAATTAGAGGTTTCCAAATAAAGGATATAATCTCGTGCATAATTTGGAGGATGCAAGAGAGGTGTATGGGTCAATGCATGTTTAAGAGCATCGAAAAATCATTGAGCAATGTCATCCAAAATGAAAGGAGTGTCTTTCTGCAACAATCACATAAATCCTTTAGTAAGATCGGCATAATTAGATATAAAATGACGAAGGAATTTTTATTTCCCTTGCAAACTTTGTAGTTGGGTCAGATTGTTGGGAGGAGGTAAGACAAGAATACCTTTGATTTTTAAGGGATTCACCCTAATCCCATATTTGGAGACAACGAAACCGAGGAGTCGACCTGATTCAACAACGAAGATGCATTTGTGAGGGTTCAAATGGATATGGTAGAACCGACATCGAAAAAAATGGCCCATAAATGAACAATATGGTCTTGTCGATTAGATGAATGGGTAGGTAAATCATCGAGGTAAGGTTCCACAATATGTTTGATATCGTGGAAAGAATATGACATGGCCCGTTGGAATGTAGCACCATCGTTTTTGAGACCAAAGGGTAGTTTTCGATAAGAAAATGTACCCCATGGGCAGATGAAGGCTGTCTTATGTTGATCAATAGGTAGAATGTCAATCTGGTTGTACCGTGAAAATCCATCCATGAAAGAAAATATAACGCTGCCAGTGCAATTATCAATGATTTGGTTGATGAAGGTTGTAGGGTAATTATCTTTTAGACAAGCCTTGTTGAGATCCCTATAATCGATGCAGACATGAATGGTTCCTTGTTTTTTAGCAATCAGAATGATGTTAGAAACCCATTCCGTCAAGGGGACAGGATATATAAAGACAGATTTCAGCAATTTTTCAACTTCTGCCTTTATGGCCGCGATTTTCTTGGGATGAACCGGGCAAAGTTTTTGTCTTACAATTTTAACGACTAGGTAAGTTTTTATCTCATGCACAATGATCGAAGGATCGATCCCTGGCATTTCCTCGTAGTTCTGAGTGAAGACATCACATAATTATTTAAATAAAGCGGTGTAAGCGTCCACTTCCTCGGGCGAACAATTATCACCAAGATGAACATTTTCCACGATACCTTCTTTGATCAAAATATCGATAGCGATGGTAGAATATATGTTACCTAAATTCCCCTCAG